>JADKLZ010067687.1:5000-14663 GCA_021533235.1 Biomphalaria straminea | reverse complement strand
TACTTTCTTTGAGAGAATTACTTTCTTTGAGAGAATTACTTTCTTTGGGAGAGTCACCTACTTTGGGAGAGTCACCTACTTTGGAGAGAGTTACCTTCTTTGGAGAGAGACCTTCTTTGGGAGAGTTACCTTCTTTGGGAGATTACCTTATTTGGGAGAGTTACCTTCTTTGGGAGAGTTACATTCTTGGGGAGAGTTACCTTCTTTGGGAGAGTTACCTTCTTTGGGAGAGTTACCTTCTTTGGGAGAGTCACTTTCTTTGGGAGAGTTACATTCTTTGGATTAGTTACTTTCTTTGGAAGAGTTACTTTCTTTGGGAGAGTACTTTCTATGAGAGAGTTACTTTCTTTGGGAGAGTTGCCTTGTTTGGGAGAGTTAACCTCCATCAGATGCTTAACCAATCGATCCGCTCGTTCCTATAGGCACTTTGGCATTCTGATTCTAGTCCTAATAACGGAATAGGATTTGTTTGTTGGAAATACAGTTAAACTAGCTAACATTTAAGGCGCGTGCGGTAGTTTAGCTTCCAAACAATAAAATTGTAATTTTGTATTCAGTCTTTGTAAAGCAGTTCAGCACTTTAAGGGTTAAACAAACCTTTTTAGGGATACCTAGGAATTTGTTCTTTTTACTAAGTTCTTTCATAGGAATCCTTAGGATCAGGGTCTCTGTTGTGGGAGGGATCTCTTACTGTTAATTACAACCTTACTTAAGATTGTTGCAAGATTTAGAATTATTATCTCACACTAGAAGTGTTAATGACTAAGATATAAATGGAACATTTTATTGTTATACGTTTGGTTTTAAAAATATGAAATTTACAATCATGACTTATTTTCTAAGCAAATTAAAAGAAATATTATCACTCTTTTTTGTTGTTGTTGTTAAAATCCACTAGCATTTAGGGAAAAGTTCGGGTTAGGGAATGTGCAAAAAGTGAATAACTCAGCTGAGGTCATCGAAATAACAGTGTTTACTTTTACTTTACCACTACACACCGTGGTACCGTATACTTGGAATCAGGGCCGTCCTTAAGCATAGGCAGACTAGGCAGCCACCTAGCGCCTCCAGTTATCCAAGGCCGGCTCTGCAGGAATACACCAAAATACACTATTACCATTATTTTTATTTTTATATAAGAGTTTCTCCCTGCTCCTACACTACCCTTCATGACATCATACCTAAGAGCCAATGACATGAAAGAAATATAGGCGTAGGCCTACACAAAGTACCATTCAACATTAATAACACAGGGATGGCAATTTAAGATTTACTTGATCAAGACATCGACACAAACCCACCTAGGTGAGTGGCGTCTGGGAAATCGTGCTTCCCTTGTCCTCAACCCACTACGCCTCTGAGTAAAGTGAATACATGGGAATCGCCTCTGTGCCGCCCCATACCGTACCTTTAACTATCCCTTAGTCTGTTGGACCGTTGGGGCACCAAGGAAGACTTGTTGGCCGTCTTTCTCCATTCCTCCCTATCTTTTGCCTAGTTTAAAACCTCTTTCAATGGTAGGCCCGTCTATTCTTTTATGTTGTCTCTGTTAGCTTTTTCTTCTTTTTCCCGGTACTGTTCCCTGGAGGAAGGTCTTTGCAAGCCCCGCAGATCTTGTAATGTGGCCATAGATTTTAAGCTTTCGCTTTTTTACAATAGTTAGCAGGTCATCATGGGCTGCCCCATAATGCTCTAATAAAACACAAGTTTGGCGAAGCTAAAGCTGAAATAAATTCACATTGCCGGTTCTCGTAGTAGAGCTGAAGTTTTATGAGTAAGTACTAAGTAGGTAGGAGGCGCGGTGGCTGAGTAGTAAAGCGCTTGGCTTCTGAATCGGGGGTCTCGGATTCGAATCCTGGTGAAGATTTGGATTTTTATTTCGGGGTCCTTGGGCGCCACATGACACCCTCGTTAACCGTAGGCCACATAATCAAATGACCTTTACATCATCTGTCCTATAGACCACAAGGTCTGAAAGGGGGAACTTTACTTTTTTTTTTACTTAGTAAGTAGGTAGCAAAGTGATTTACATCTATTAACCCCTCGCATTACGCTTTCAGGTTGGGAATAACTTTCTAAGTCACATGTTTAAACATAGCTCCATCTGAAGGGGCGCGAGTACTCAGGTGGAGAGTCACATGCAATTTCTTCTGGAAAACCGTTTAAGCTAGCGCCATCTGTAGGGGCGCGAGTACCCAGGTTGAGAGACGCCGAACTCTTGTTGTTGCATTACCTAAGCTGTTACGCTGAACTCGCTTGCTAGTTGTTTTTTTGATTGAGTAATCATGCGGCGATGTTTAATCCAACCTTTTAGTAATTGATTATTAATCAAAAGATGATTGAATTGTTTGTTTTTATATGGGATGTGTCTTGAGTAGCGTTGACCATTAGGTAGGTCTAATTCGAATCGTAATGTAGAAATATAAAAAATGTAATTTTCGATTTCACTCGAGATGAGTTGCATTTGACTGAGTGTCTAAAGTAAAAGTAAAGTAAAGTGTCCCCTTCAGACCTTGCGATCTATGGGGCAGATGATGTTAAGATCATCTGTTTCTTTGGCCAACGGTTAACGAGCAGGGTGTTATGTGGCCAGCACAACGACCAACCGCCTTTACTTTCCCCAACTAAAGTCAGGTACCCATTAGAGCTGGGTGGACTCAGGGGCGCCCTAAAAATCCTGAAATTCAAAATCCCAGTATTCACCGGGATTCGAACCCAGGACCTCAGGTTCGGAAGCCAAGCGCTTAACCATTCGACCACCGCGCCCCCCTGAGTGTCTAAAGGCAGTACGGAAACCTTCCTCCAGGTAACTCATCCACCCCTCTCCCCGTTCATAAAGAAATGGGAACAGAACTCACTGTACATTCTATAAAGTAAAGAGAGAAAAAAAAAGACGCGATATTCCAATGTGGTAAGCTTGGTCGAGAGGCTAAGTGCGGTTTGAGCTTGGCTTGGCTTGGCTACCTAGAAGGGGGCTCGGGGTTCGACACCCACTCGGGCAGAGTGGTGTTTACTGAGCGCCCAAAGGCAGCACGGAAAACCAACTCCTAGATACCCCCCCCCAACAGGTCCACAAATGAGATTGGACCAAAGCGCTCTGAGCATGCTATAAGCATGAATGTAGCGCTACATAAAAAGCTACAATAATAATGTTATATCAATAATAATAATAATAATAATAAGTGTAATATTCAAGGAAGATAATCGGTCTACATTCTATAACATGTATAAAGGAGGAACTGTCTGTTTTTCTCATTAGACCTATCAGCGGTGGTTGAGGGGTAAAGTGCTTGTCTTCCGAAACGAGGGGTCCCGGGTTCGAATCCTGGTGAAGACTGGAATTTTTTATTTCGGAATTTTTGCGGGCGCCTCTAAGTCCACCCAGCTCTAATGGGTATCTGACATTAGTTTGGGAAAAGTAAAGGTTGTTGGTCGTTGTGCTGGCCACATAACACCCTCGTTAACCGTAGGTGACAGAAAGAGATGGCCTTTACATCAACGCCCCCCATAGATCGCAAGGTCTGAAAATAATGGGGGAGGGGGGAGTTTCCTATCTTTATAAAGTTGATATAAATTTGATATTCTCAGACGATCAAATGTTTGAATGTGTTTATCTATCTATTAGTCAGGACATTTTTTTTGTTCCGAGGCTTAGAGAGTAAGAATTGTAAACACTATCCTGTCAATACCTTTAGAGTTCTGCTCGCCTGAACCGACATCAGGGCTAAAAATATAGACCAATCCAACTCACGCATTTATACCTACTCGCGAACATGGCTACCCACTTCGAGATAATGCTTCAGCAACACCCAGCGTTCGGTTAACCACATCACACACTCACAATCAGGGGAGCTTCCCTCTCGACACACGCACGCACATACCGATACAACACAGACACACACACTGCAAACACCTGAGCCTCCTGACATTCCTACATATTAAACTTAACGGTTACTTAAAAAGGAATTTTGTTTTGTCCTGTTATTTTTTAAAAACGATGTTAAGATTTTTTTTTGTATAACTGTTGTTGCTGTTTTGTGGCGGCTGTTTTGCTATTTCTGTTGTTGTTGCATTGTTGTTCTTCTTGATGTTGTTGCTACTGTTAATGTCGTAATTGTTGTTGATGTTGATGTTAATGTTGTAACCGTTGTTGATGCTGCTTTTAGGTTGTTGTTTTTTTTGTTGTTGTTATTGTGTTATTTTTGTTGCAGCAGTTGCTATTGCTGGTGTTCATGTTGTTGTTTTTTGTTGCTGTTGTTGCTATTGTTGTACTTGCTGTTGCTAGTGCTGTTCGTGTTGTGGCAGTAGCTATTGCTGTTTTCGAGTTGTTGTTGCTGTTGTTTTAGCTTGTTCTTTTTGTTTCTGACATTGTCGCAGTTTCAGTAGTTGTTTTTGTTCTTTGTGTTGCTCTTGTAACTCTTGTTGATGTATTCGCTTTTATTGCTGATGATGTGGATGTTGTTGTTCTTGCTCTTTTTTTTTGTGCTATTGTTGTTGATAGTGATGATGATGTTTTTAATGTTGTGCGTTTGAGATATATTTGGTTGTTAATGTTGATGTAATTGTTGCTGTAATAATTTTTTTGTATATTGTTGTTGTGGTTTTGTTTATATGAATACAAAAACTTTACATCAAAGAAAAATTTTATGAAACCATTTCTTCCTACACTCTTCTAGCTAACCCACACCTATTATACATATGTGGCATATACTACCATATAACCGAGGGGGCTTTAGTTCAAATCCTCGCAACTATCCAATAACGTAATTTCCTTTTGATCCTCGTTTTTGCTGAACTGTAGCTTAAACTATATTGTGGGTTATTATGGTAGAGGTGAATTACATTTTTATCTCTGTCACTAATACATGCCATTGTGAAATCTTTGACACCAATATAAACTTCATAAAGGCGTAATTTGAAATGAATTTAGTTGTCTATGAAGCATTTTCAAATCGCACGACAAGAAACAGTCAAACGGGTCTTCCCAGCATCTTTACAATCCTCAAACAACGATACGCCAGGTTTGTGGTGTCCGCCGGATGGAGGACAATCGTATCACGAAAGTCCTACTTTACGGACAACTCGAGACTGGTCAGCTCTTTTATGTGGATGTACCTCAAATCAATGGACATTGATGCAGACCAGTAGAAAGACATAGCCCAGACACCGCACTATGAGGAGAGAGACATTGACCAATAAAGCTATAAACAGCGAAAAAGCATTGGTATCGACTCTGGAAGAAAAAAAAATAAAGAGATGAATCGTGGTCATTATACGACTAAAGGAGGCAGACAACGGACGTAAACAACGCCTAATTAAGATACCACTAACTAAGTAACCAGTGGTGCAATAATAAACGTTTTTATTCTGTGGTAAAATGCAGCCCTGTCTGATCAGACGTATCTCATAATTGCTGGTAGAGATGAGATCTAGTTAATAATTGGTTCTTTAGTTTTGAACTTGCGTGTCATAAGTCATATTGCATTGTAGCCTGCGGGTCAAATTAATTTACGACATATGCCTCTACGGGACGCCTCATCGCGAAAAAATCTTCTGGTTGAATGGAACCGATGATCTGCGAGCTCATTATTCACTCTGATTTTAAAGGGGCCGGATAGAATTGCCGGGTATGACCCGCAGGTCACAGTTTGGGCACCACTGTCATATTGGAAATATTAAAATGCTTATATTTCTGGACCATATTTTTGGGGTGTTTTTTTTTTTGGACCAATTAGACATGAATTCGGGGTAACACGTTGCTGTTGGCATCTATGGGGCGTCTGTTTCCCCGCTACTCAAATTTACGACTACTCAACGCTTTGATGCTGCCCCCACCCCAAACAACACCATTTTCATTAATTTTAAGCCCCTGCGCATTCAGCCACACGTACGCACGTGCATAGACACACACACTCGTGCGATATATAGCGACGCCCCCTCCCCCCTCCTGACCTACTTTCCATGTTTGAGAAAAAAGGCAAAAGAAAGAAAAAAAAAATGAAGGAGCCTCTGTCTTTCTATATTCGTACATACAAAATCATCCTAGAAATAAATACTCCGACCTAACCCCAACCTCATCCTGGAGTGTCTTTCTCCTCCCTTTTTTGTTTTTTTCTCTCACTTTCCTCCTCTTCAATACCTCTCTACCTTAACACTCCACTCTTCACATGCCTGTATGAAAAAAAAAAAGAGGGAGAAAATATCGTAAGGTGAAGGGGAGGGGGCGCCGTGGGACAAGGAGGCCCCCGAGTGTTCACGTAGAACTCCGACCGCCCTCGTGCCAAATATGGGTTCCCGCCGGCTTACAGTTCCAAGAAAATCTCAGTCTACGGTAGGAGCCACCGGGTATATAAGAACCGGCACCACAGTGTAGACTCTCACCAGACTCTTCGTTAGCATCAAGCGAAGGTGCCCCATACCAACATTATATTTTTTATCTTTAGCTTAAAGGTACTATCAACCACCAAAAACAATGTGTGACGACGAAGTAGCTGCTTTGGTAGTGGACAATGGCTCTGGCATGTGCAAGGCCGGATTCGCCGGAGACGATGCCCCAAGAGCCGTGTTCCCATCCATCGTCGGCAGACCACGTCACCAGGTAAGAATATAACTAATTACTATTTGTTAATTGTGATTTCGAATGTAGATCTATCTAGATTCTAGATCTAGTAAGTTTGCAAAGTGTATCAATTGAATATGGCTGTGTTATTTTGTTCTGATCAAAACTGCCTGGAATATATAAACTGAACAAAGCGCGATTACCAGCGATATGATTAGGAATCTAATTATTGATTATGCTATTAGAAAGTAAGGATCTGCTCTGTAATCAAAATTTTCAATCGGACATTAGTTTAAACATTGGCAAATAGGCAATCACTTGCATTCCCTAATCGTGTGTTTTATGGATTATTCGAGTGTGCAATGCATTGGTATGAAAGAGGAGATAAGGTTTGACTAAAGAACAAATCTAGAAATACTATAAAATCTTAAAGCTACTTTGACAATGTTCTTTGCAACTAGACATTAAAGGGTCGCTGTACACTGGTTAAAATACATCATCTGAATGTGCTTCATTACATTATCTGTAATTCTATAAAGGAAATTTAATAGAATGAAACAAATAAGCTGGCATGAAATTTTAGTTGAAGAAAACACAATAATTATAATAATGATAAGAATTATATAAAAGCATTGACTTTCTATCATAACATTAAGGATGAGTTTATTATTTCACATGAACAATCAAAACTAACTGCGATCTGCATATTTAGCAAGGAGCAACAATAACGATAGTAATGTAATGTGGTCTATATTTCTTATCTCAAAATATTTTTTTTTCTTTGTAATCATTAATTAAAATAATCTAAATGTAAAAGCTCAAAATCAAATGAAATTTCTACTTCTTTAATAAATACCAAGGATGAAAATAAATAATTATTCTTGAAATCATTTATTGTGTACCTAAATTTATACAAGCTAAACAAACATAAATTGGTATTCATTAAAACCTTGTTTGATGGGATTATATAGGTCCACTAAATTATATCTCGTTGCAAAGAAAACGACTGCGAAATAATGTACATAATTTATTTAAAACCATGCCGTATCAACTCAAAACAATGAAAAGTGCTGTTCTAAGCGATTCATGTTCAGGTATTTTTAGCGTTTTGGATACATACCAAAAGGTTACGAGGAACAAGGGAAGACAATTCTGAAAGTTCTATACTTAACTATATTGCAGTATTGAGCAATACGTCATTTACACCTAGGTCTAAATATAGATTAATAAATACAAACCTATTCCAAGTTAAACTAGTAAATATAGTAGCGAAAGATAGCATTGGCTAGACTAAGAACAATATACCGTTATATTCTAAAAGGCAAAATAAGTTGCTATTGTTTAATATTTCCATACTACAGTTTTCAGCAACTTATACCTTCATAAACCGCCAAAGTCGTTTCAGCACTATTTTAGTCCTTCTACCTATATCCTAAAATTTGCTTAAAGCGGACCAACGGAGTCTCTGCGAATTTCCCAAGGGTTTTTTTTGCTCCTTTATCGTTGCAACAAGTTCAAAGCACGTGCAAGTACCACGTGGTAGTAAACGAGCGCCACAAAGCGGAAAGCGTTTTTTAAAAACTGAGATATTATTTGTTTCGTTAAATGAATGATTTGTTAATTTGTAACGATTTTTAAAAAAAATCTTTACTAGTCGAAACGCCATTGCATATACAATTCTAGGTTTAGGGTTAGAATAAGATACTTTTGCGATTAATTGAGAAGCTTTAGGAATCTCGATCTATATCCTAAATTATGAAACATCTCCAGTTATTCCACTTTTTCTAAGTTATCATTGTTGAAAGTATTATTATTATTTAATTAAATAAAAGAAAGCCATTGCGTAGTAACACTGATTTCAAAAAGGCATAAATTAAGATAGAGAGAAGGAAAGAAAAAAGAAAAGAAAATGAAAGACGGGTGTGGGGGAAGGGGTGAGTTGGCGTCGTCCCAGACATAACCCAAGATGGCGGACTACGTGAATGAATCTGGCGTGCCCAACCTGGGCTGGGGGGGAGGAGAGGGGGCTATGACGTCACTCACCTAGCGGCAACGCGAGCTGGCTAAGCCAGCGCCCCCTCACGGCATGGACATATATGGAAGTGAGAGCTATCTCTCTGCCCTCCCTTGTCCAAGTTGTGGTGGAGCCTTTCCCCCCCCCCCTCTCCTCATCCCCGCCCCTGAACAATGATGTCATGGTGCGAGCGCGCCTTCGTGAGACTCACCAACGGAAGGAAAAAAACTAAATTTAGATCTTCCACTCCTTTGTGAAACAGCCTTGAAGACTTGAGCACATTCCTCTTGACCTCACCCCCCCCCCCAAGCCCACCCATTCCCCTTTGACACGTACACACACACACATACTCACGCTGGGTTCCCCCATCCCAACTGTTCAACCAAACCCCCCCCCCCTTTTTTTCTTTTCCACGTATGGGAACTTGTACATTTACATGCCCCCCCTCTCCATGCCCCGCCCCATGCCGGAAACACCAGACAGTTGAACATGCCATCGTGAAATAACCCCCAAGGCCTTGATTGCTACCCAAAAATGCAGCGTTCGCCACAAGACTTTAAAAAAAAAAAGAGGATTGGAAGAATAAAAAAAAAAGATGGAGCGAAAGAGAAAGAGTAAATGAGGGAGGGGAGGAGAGTAGAAACGAAAGAAAGAGTTAGAGAGAAAGAGAAGTTGATGTCAAGATATGAGATCCCTTCTATGATTATTCTTATGAAATCAACACGCGGTTTCCGAACACTAAACAAAAAAGAGTTTGCAGAAATGCTTCTTGGTTCTCGGGAGTTGTCACCCTTGTTGCGCACTACTTTCTTAGACATTGTCTTCTTATTTAGTCATTCTAGAATTATTTGTTCTGCAGTAAACAAAGAAATGAATGCACACATTATTAAAATAATGTAAAAAAAAAAAATTGAAAAACATACTCGTTCGAAAAACAAAAGCCAAACAAAAACGAAAACTATTTTGATTTTTGTTCTATCGGGTAAATGTTTGCCTACAATTAATACATTGAAACGGTAGTCATCAAAATATGGGTAATTAAAGCAATGTATATAGTAAATTCCTTCAAAAAACTATGATGACATCTAGA
>JADKLZ010067686.1:5000-14669 GCA_021533235.1 Biomphalaria straminea | reverse complement strand
TACTTTCTTTGAGAGAATTACTTTCTTTGAGAGAATTACTTTCTTTGGGAGAGTCACCTACTTTGGGAGAGTCACCTACTTTGGAGAGAGTTACCTTCTTTGGAGAGAGACCTTCTTTGGGAGAGTTACCTTCTTTGGGAGATTACCTTATTTGGGAGAGTTACCTTCTTTGGGAGAGTTACATTCTTGGGGAGAGTTACCTTCTTTGGGAGAGTTACCTTCTTTGGGAGAGTTACCTTCTTTGGGAGAGTCACTTTCTTTGGGAGAGTTACATTCTTTGGATTAGTTACTTTCTTTGGAAGAGTTACTTTCTTTGGGAGAGTACTTTCTATGAGAGAGTTACTTTCTTTGGGAGAGTTGCCTTGTTTGGGAGAGTTAACCTCCATCAGATGCTTAACCAATCGATCCGCTCGTTCCTATAGGCACTTTGGCATTCTGATTCTAGTCCTAATAACGGAATAGGATTTGTTTGTTGGAAATACAGTTAAACTAGCTAACATTTAAGGCGCGTGCGGTAGTTTAGCTTCCAAACAATAAAATTGTAATTTTGTATTCAGTCTTTGTAAAGCAGTTCAGCACTTTAAGGGTTAAACAAACCTTTTTAGGGATACCTAGGAATTTGTTCTTTTTACTAAGTTCTTTCATAGGAATCCTTAGGATCAGGGTCTCTGTTGTGGGAGGGATCTCTTACTGTTAATTACAACCTTACTTAAGATTGTTGCAAGATTTAGAATTATTATCTCACACTAGAAGTGTTAATGACTAAGATATAAATGGAACATTTTATTGTTATACGTTTGGTTTTAAAAATATGAAATTTACAATCATGACTTATTTTCTAAGCAAATTAAAAGAAATATTATCACTCTTTTTTGTTGTTGTTGTTAAAATCCACTAGCATTTAGGGAAAAGTTCGGGTTAGGGAATGTGCAAAAAGTGAATAACTCAGCTGAGGTCATCGAAATAACAGTGTTTACTTTTACTTTACCACTACACACCGTGGTACCGTATACTTGGAATCAGGGCCGTCCTTAAGCATAGGCAGACTAGGCAGCCACCTAGCGCCTCCAGTTATCCAAGGCCGGCTCTGCAGGAATACACCAAAATACACTATTACCATTATTTTTATTTTTATATAAGAGTTTCTCCCTGCTCCTACACTACCCTTCATGACATCATACCTAAGAGCCAATGACATGAAAGAAATATAGGCGTAGGCCTACACAAAGTACCATTCAACATTAATAACACAGGGATGGCAATTTAAGATTTACTTGATCAAGACATCGACACAAACCCACCTAGGTGAGTGGCGTCTGGGAAATCGTGCTTCCCTTGTCCTCAACCCACTACGCCTCTGAGTAAAGTGAATACATGGGAATCGCCTCTGTGCCGCCCCATACCGTACCTTTAACTATCCCTTAGTCTGTTGGACCGTTGGGGCACCAAGGAAGACTTGTTGGCCGTCTTTCTCCATTCCTCCCTATCTTTTGCCTAGTTTAAAACCTCTTTCAATGGTAGGCCCGTCTATTCTTTTATGTTGTCTCTGTTAGCTTTTTCTTCTTTTTCCCGGTACTGTTCCCTGGAGGAAGGTCTTTGCAAGCCCCGCAGATCTTGTAATGTGGCCATAGATTTTAAGCTTTCGCTTTTTTACAATAGTTAGCAGGTCATCATGGGCTGCCCCATAATGCTCTAATAAAACACAAGTTTGGCGAAGCTAAAGCTGAAATAAATTCACATTGCCGGTTCTCGTAGTAGAGCTGAAGTTTTATGAGTAAGTACTAAGTAGGTAGGAGGCGCGGTGGCTGAGTAGTAAAGCGCTTGGCTTCTGAATCGGGGGTCTCGGATTCGAATCCTGGTGAAGATTTGGATTTTTATTTCGGGGTCCTTGGGCGCCACATGACACCCTCGTTAACCGTAGGCCACATAATCAAATGACCTTTACATCATCTGTCCTATAGACCACAAGGTCTGAAAGGGGGAACTTTACTTTTTTTTTTACTTAGTAAGTAGGTAGCAAAGTGATTTACATCTATTAACCCCTCGCATTACGCTTTCAGGTTGGGAATAACTTTCTAAGTCACATGTTTAAACATAGCTCCATCTGAAGGGGCGCGAGTACTCAGGTGGAGAGTCACATGCAATTTCTTCTGGAAAACCGTTTAAGCTAGCGCCATCTGTAGGGGCGCGAGTACCCAGGTTGAGAGACGCCGAACTCTTGTTGTTGCATTACCTAAGCTGTTACGCTGAACTCGCTTGCTAGTTGTTTTTTTGATTGAGTAATCATGCGGCGATGTTTAATCCAACCTTTTAGTAATTGATTATTAATCAAAAGATGATTGAATTGTTTGTTTTTATATGGGATGTGTCTTGAGTAGCGTTGACCATTAGGTAGGTCTAATTCGAATCGTAATGTAGAAATATAAAAAATGTAATTTTCGATTTCACTCGAGATGAGTTGCATTTGACTGAGTGTCTAAAGTAAAAGTAAAGTAAAGTGTCCCCTTCAGACCTTGCGATCTATGGGGCAGATGATGTTAAGATCATCTGTTTCTTTGGCCAACGGTTAACGAGCAGGGTGTTATGTGGCCAGCACAACGACCAACCGCCTTTACTTTCCCCAACTAAAGTCAGGTACCCATTAGAGCTGGGTGGACTCAGGGGCGCCCTAAAAATCCTGAAATTCAAAATCCCAGTATTCACCGGGATTCGAACCCAGGACCTCAGGTTCGGAAGCCAAGCGCTTAACCATTCGACCACCGCGCCCCCCTGAGTGTCTAAAGGCAGTACGGAAACCTTCCTCCAGGTAACTCATCCACCCCTCTCCCCGTTCATAAAGAAATGGGAACAGAACTCACTGTACATTCTATAAAGTAAAGAGAGAAAAAAAAAGACGCGATATTCCAATGTGGTAAGCTTGGTCGAGAGGCTAAGTGCGGTTTGAGCTTGGCTTGGCTTGGCTACCTAGAAGGGGGCTCGGGGTTCGACACCCACTCGGGCAGAGTGGTGTTTACTGAGCGCCCAAAGGCAGCACGGAAAACCAACTCCTAGATACCCCCCCCCAACAGGTCCACAAATGAGATTGGACCAAAGCGCTCTGAGCATGCTATAAGCATGAATGTAGCGCTACATAAAAAGCTACAATAATAATGTTATATCAATAATAATAATAATAATAATAAGTGTAATATTCAAGGAAGATAATCGGTCTACATTCTATAACATGTATAAAGGAGGAACTGTCTGTTTTTCTCATTAGACCTATCAGCGGTGGTTGAGGGGTAAAGTGCTTGTCTTCCGAAACGAGGGGTCCCGGGTTCGAATCCTGGTGAAGACTGGAATTTTTTATTTCGGAATTTTTGCGGGCGCCTCTAAGTCCACCCAGCTCTAATGGGTATCTGACATTAGTTTGGGAAAAGTAAAGGTTGTTGGTCGTTGTGCTGGCCACATAACACCCTCGTTAACCGTAGGTGACAGAAAGAGATGGCCTTTACATCAACGCCCCCCATAGATCGCAAGGTCTGAAAATAATGGGGGAGGGGGGAGTTTCCTATCTTTATAAAGTTGATATAAATTTGATATTCTCAGACGATCAAATGTTTGAATGTGTTTATCTATCTATTAGTCAGGACATTTTTTTTGTTCCGAGGCTTAGAGAGTAAGAATTGTAAACACTATCCTGTCAATACCTTTAGAGTTCTGCTCGCCTGAACCGACATCAGGGCTAAAAATATAGACCAATCCAACTCACGCATTTATACCTACTCGCGAACATGGCTACCCACTTCGAGATAATGCTTCAGCAACACCCAGCGTTCGGTTAACCACATCACACACTCACAATCAGGGGAGCTTCCCTCTCGACACACGCACGCACATACCGATACAACACAGACACACACACTGCAAACACCTGAGCCTCCTGACATTCCTACATATTAAACTTAACGGTTACTTAAAAAGGAATTTTGTTTTGTCCTGTTATTTTTTAAAAACGATGTTAAGATTTTTTTTTGTATAACTGTTGTTGCTGTTTTGTGGCGGCTGTTTTGCTATTTCTGTTGTTGTTGCATTGTTGTTCTTCTTGATGTTGTTGCTACTGTTAATGTCGTAATTGTTGTTGATGTTGATGTTAATGTTGTAACCGTTGTTGATGCTGCTTTTAGGTTGTTGTTTTTTTTGTTGTTGTTATTGTGTTATTTTTGTTGCAGCAGTTGCTATTGCTGGTGTTCATGTTGTTGTTTTTTGTTGCTGTTGTTGCTATTGTTGTACTTGCTGTTGCTAGTGCTGTTCGTGTTGTGGCAGTAGCTATTGCTGTTTTCGAGTTGTTGTTGCTGTTGTTTTAGCTTGTTCTTTTTGTTTCTGACATTGTCGCAGTTTCAGTAGTTGTTTTTGTTCTTTGTGTTGCTCTTGTAACTCTTGTTGATGTATTCGCTTTTATTGCTGATGATGTGGATGTTGTTGTTCTTGCTCTTTTTTTTTTGTGCTATTGTTGTTGATAGTGATGATGATGTTTTTAATGTTGTGCGTTTGAGATATATTTGGTTGTTAATGTTGATGTAATTGTTGCTGTAATAATTTTTTTGTATATTGTTGTTGTGGTTTTGTTTATATGAATACAAAAACTTTACATCAAAGAAAAATTTTATGAAACCATTTCTTCCTACACTCTTCTAGCTAACCCACACCTATTATACATATGTGGCATATACTACCATATAACCGAGGGGGCTTTAGTTCAAATCCTCGCAACTATCCAATAACGTAATTTCCTTTTGATCCTCGTTTTTGCTGAACTGTAGCTTAAACTATATTGTGGGTTATTATGGTAGAGGTGAATTACATTTTTATCTCTGTCACTAATACATGCCATTGTGAAATCTTTGACACCAATATAAACTTCATAAAGGCGTAATTTGAAATGAATTTAGTTGTCTATGAAGCATTTTCAAATCGCACGACAAGAAACAGTCAAACGGGTCTTCCCAGCATCTTTACAATCCTCAAACAACGATACGCCAGGTTTGTGGTGTCCGCCGGATGGAGGACAATCGTATCACGAAAGTCCTACTTTACGGACAACTCGAGACTGGTCAGCTCTTTTATGTGGATGTACCTCAAATCAATGGACATTGATGCAGACCAGTAGAAAGACATAGCCCAGACACCGCACTATGAGGAGAGAGACATTGACCAATAAAGCTATAAACAGCGAAAAAGCATTGGTATCGACTCTGGAAGAAAAAAAAATAAAGAGATGAATCGTGGTCATTATACGACTAAAGGAGGCAGACAACGGACGTAAACAACGCCTAATTAAGATACCACTAACTAAGTAACCAGTGGTGCAATAATAAACGTTTTTATTCTGTGGTAAAATGCAGCCCTGTCTGATCAGACGTATCTCATAATTGCTGGTAGAGATGAGATCTAGTTAATAATTGGTTCTTTAGTTTTGAACTTGCGTGTCATAAGTCATATTGCATTGTAGCCTGCGGGTCAAATTAATTTACGACATATGCCTCTACGGGACGCCTCATCGCGAAAAAATCTTCTGGTTGAATGGAACCGATGATCTGCGAGCTCATTATTCACTCTGATTTTAAAGGGGCCGGATAGAATTGCCGGGTATGACCCGCAGGTCACAGTTTGGGCACCACTGTCATATTGGAAATATTAAAATGCTTATATTTCTGGACCATATTTTTGGGGTGTTTTTTTTTTTTGGACCAATTAGACATGAATTCGGGGTAACACGTTGCTGTTGGCATCTATGGGGCGTCTGTTTCCCCGCTACTCAAATTTACGACTACTCAACGCTTTGATGCTGCCCCCACCCCAAACAACACCATTTTCATTAATTTTAAGCCCCTGCGCATTCAGCCACACGTACGCACGTGCATAGACACACACACTCGTGCGATATATAGCGACGCCCCCTCCCCCCTCCTGACCTACTTTCCATGTTTGAGAAAAAAGGCAAAAGAAAGAAAAAAAAAAATGAAGGAGCCTCTGTCTTTCTATATTCGTACATACAAAATCATCCTAGAAATAAATACTCCGACCTAACCCCAACCTCATCCTGGAGTGTCTTTCTCCTCCCTTTTTTGTTTTTTTTCTCTCACTTTCCTCCTCTTCAATACCTCTCTACCTTAACACTCCACTCTTCACATGCCTGTATGAAAAAAAAAAAAGAGGGAGAAAATATCGTAAGGTGAAGGGGAGGGGGCGCCGTGGGACAAGGAGGCCCCCGAGTGTTCACGTAGAACTCCGACCGCCCTCGTGCCAAATATGGGTTCCCGCCGGCTTACAGTTCCAAGAAAATCTCAGTCTACGGTAGGAGCCACCGGGTATATAAGAACCGGCACCACAGTGTAGACTCTCACCAGACTCTTCGTTAGCATCAAGCGAAGGTGCCCCATACCAACATTATATTTTTTATCTTTAGCTTAAAGGTACTATCAACCACCAAAAACAATGTGTGACGACGAAGTAGCTGCTTTGGTAGTGGACAATGGCTCTGGCATGTGCAAGGCCGGATTCGCCGGAGACGATGCCCCAAGAGCCGTGTTCCCATCCATCGTCGGCAGACCACGTCACCAGGTAAGAATATAACTAATTACTATTTGTTAATTGTGATTTCGAATGTAGATCTATCTAGATTCTAGATCTAGTAAGTTTGCAAAGTGTATCAATTGAATATGGCTGTGTTATTTTGTTCTGATCAAAACTGCCTGGAATATATAAACTGAACAAAGCGCGATTACCAGCGATATGATTAGGAATCTAATTATTGATTATGCTATTAGAAAGTAAGGATCTGCTCTGTAATCAAAATTTTCAATCGGACATTAGTTTAAACATTGGCAAATAGGCAATCACTTGCATTCCCTAATCGTGTGTTTTATGGATTATTCGAGTGTGCAATGCATTGGTATGAAAGAGGAGATAAGGTTTGACTAAAGAACAAATCTAGAAATACTATAAAATCTTAAAGCTACTTTGACAATGTTCTTTGCAACTAGACATTAAAGGGTCGCTGTACACTGGTTAAAATACATCATCTGAATGTGCTTCATTACATTATCTGTAATTCTATAAAGGAAATTTAATAGAATGAAACAAATAAGCTGGCATGAAATTTTAGTTGAAGAAAACACAATAATTATAATAATGATAAGAATTATATAAAAGCATTGACTTTCTATCATAACATTAAGGATGAGTTTATTATTTCACATGAACAATCAAAACTAACTGCGATCTGCATATTTAGCAAGGAGCAACAATAACGATAGTAATGTAATGTGGTCTATATTTCTTATCTCAAAATATTTTTTTTTCTTTGTAATCATTAATTAAAATAATCTAAATGTAAAAGCTCAAAATCAAATGAAATTTCTACTTCTTTAATAAATACCAAGGATGAAAATAAATAATTATTCTTGAAATCATTTATTGTGTACCTAAATTTATACAAGCTAAACAAACATAAATTGGTATTCATTAAAACCTTGTTTGATGGGATTATATAGGTCCACTAAATTATATCTCGTTGCAAAGAAAACGACTGCGAAATAATGTACATAATTTATTTAAAACCATGCCGTATCAACTCAAAACAATGAAAAGTGCTGTTCTAAGCGATTCATGTTCAGGTATTTTTAGCGTTTTGGATACATACCAAAAGGTTACGAGGAACAAGGGAAGACAATTCTGAAAGTTCTATACTTAACTATATTGCAGTATTGAGCAATACGTCATTTACACCTAGGTCTAAATATAGATTAATAAATACAAACCTATTCCAAGTTAAACTAGTAAATATAGTAGCGAAAGATAGCATTGGCTAGACTAAGAACAATATACCGTTATATTCTAAAAGGCAAAATAAGTTGCTATTGTTTAATATTTCCATACTACAGTTTTCAGCAACTTATACCTTCATAAACCGCCAAAGTCGTTTCAGCACTATTTTAGTCCTTCTACCTATATCCTAAAATTTGCTTAAAGCGGACCAACGGAGTCTCTGCGAATTTCCCAAGGGTTTTTTTTGCTCCTTTATCGTTGCAACAAGTTCAAAGCACGTGCAAGTACCACGTGGTAGTAAACGAGCGCCACAAAGCGGAAAGCGTTTTTTAAAAACTGAGATATTATTTGTTTCGTTAAATGAATGATTTGTTAATTTGTAACGATTTTTAAAAAAAATCTTTACTAGTCGAAACGCCATTGCATATACAATTCTAGGTTTAGGGTTAGAATAAGATACTTTTGCGATTAATTGAGAAGCTTTAGGAATCTCGATCTATATCCTAAATTATGAAACATCTCCAGTTATTCCACTTTTTCTAAGTTATCATTGTTGAAAGTATTATTATTATTTAATTAAATAAAAGAAAGCCATTGCGTAGTAACACTGATTTCAAAAAGGCATAAATTAAGATAGAGAGAAGGAAAGAAAAAAGAAAAGAAAATGAAAGACGGGTGTGGGGGAAGGGGTGAGTTGGCGTCGTCCCAGACATAACCCAAGATGGCGGACTACGTGAATGAATCTGGCGTGCCCAACCTGGGCTGGGGGGGAGGAGAGGGGGCTATGACGTCACTCACCTAGCGGCAACGCGAGCTGGCTAAGCCAGCGCCCCCTCACGGCATGGACATATATGGAAGTGAGAGCTATCTCTCTGCCCTCCCTTGTCCAAGTTGTGGTGGAGCCTTTCCCCCCCCCCCTCTCCTCATCCCCGCCCCTGAACAATGATGTCATGGTGCGAGCGCGCCTTCGTGAGACTCACCAACGGAAGGAAAAAAACTAAATTTAGATCTTCCACTCCTTTGTGAAACAGCCTTGAAGACTTGAGCACATTCCTCTTGACCTCACCCCCCCCCCCAAGCCCACCCATTCCCCTTTGACACGTACACACACACACATACTCACGCTGGGTTCCCCCATCCCAACTGTTCAACCAAACCCCCCCCCCCTTTTTTTCTTTTCCACGTATGGGAACTTGTACATTTACATGCCCCCCCTCTCCATGCCCCGCCCCATGCCGGAAACACCAGACAGTTGAACATGCCATCGTGAAATAACCCCCAAGGCCTTGATTGCTACCCAAAAATGCAGCGTTCGCCACAAGACTTTAAAAAAAAAAAGAGGATTGGAAGAATAAAAAAAAAAGATGGAGCGAAAGAGAAAGAGTAAATGAGGGAGGGGAGGAGAGTAGAAACGAAAGAAAGAGTTAGAGAGAAAGAGAAGTTGATGTCAAGATATGAGATCCCTTCTATGATTATTCTTATGAAATCAACACGCGGTTTCCGAACACTAAACAAAAAAGAGTTTGCAGAAATGCTTCTTGGTTCTCGGGAGTTGTCACCCTTGTTGCGCACTACTTTCTTAGACATTGTCTTCTTATTTAGTCATTCTAGAATTATTTGTTCTGCAGTAAACAAAGAAATGAATGCACACATTATTAAAATAATGTAAAAAAAAAAAATTGAAAAACATACTCGTTCGAAAAACAAAAGCCAAACAAAAACGAAAACTATTTTGATTTTTGTTCTATCGGGTAAATGTTTGCCTACAATTAATACATTGAAACGGTAGTCATCAAAATATGGGTAATTAAAGCAATGTATATAGTAAATTCCTTCAAAAAACTATGATGACATCTAGAT
>JADKLZ010067685.1:0-12596 GCA_021533235.1 Biomphalaria straminea | reverse complement strand
CGTTAACAGTTGGCCAGACAGTTGACATTGACATCATCTGCCCCACAAGGTGCTAGGTGAGCTGGCCACATGACACCCTGCCCGTTAACAATTGGCCGAATAAACAGATGACCTGGAAATCATCTGCCCAAAACGAGCGCAAGGTCTGAAAGGGGAACTTTAGTTACTTTACTTTCCGTTATAAAGAAGGGAAATTTCGTTAACTTTAGAAGTCTGAGTTTTTTATTCTGGGAATGTACGAGGAAAGGTGGAGGGGTGCCAACAGAAGAGTGAAGAGATTAGCTACGCGTTGTTGCTAGATCCATTATTAAAGAAACTTGAGAACATTTTAGGTGGGAGAACACTAATAATACAAGGTTTAACTCTTTCTCTCCGTAATTATTTACCACATTCTAGTAAAATCAACGATGGTATCGTCAGTTAGGAGGGAAAGAGTTAACTCTTTCTCTCCTAATCAACAATACCATCATTGGTTTGTAAACGTTAAATTAAATTATTTTTTGGATTTATAAACTTGAATTTCTGTTTTTATGGAAGGAAAAAAAAAACATGCATCCTCCTAATAATTCTACACCGAAAATAATGTTTTCTGATTAACGTCAAAAATGTTATTAAAGTTCAATCAGGGTAGAATGTACAAATGTGAAAAAAATATAAAAAAAATATATTAGAATTACAACGCGTAAAAAAAAAATTACGGAGATAAAGAGTTAACAAAAAAAAAGATTAATATGCTGCTGTTCCAAAGGCTGGCAAAAAGAAAGCGTTGTCTGTTTAGTAGGATGGCAGTTTTGCTAATATAGACATTTGGAGAGTTCGAAGTAAGAGAAATGTGTTTCCTGGTACCAATCCAGCAGACTAGACCTGACCTCCTTTTAAAGGCCAGGTATGAGGCAATGTACCTTCTAGCCCCCTTTCCTATTCTCTCTCTCTCTCTCTCTCTCTCTTTCTCTTTCTCTCTCTCTCTCTCTCTCTCTCTTTCGCCAAACGGAATGTAACGTAAGAATAAAATGCCAACTTGAACTGGATCTTCTTCCCTAGACGTTATCAGTACCAAGGTACAAGTCCCTGAAACAGGAAAAAAAATAAAAATAAAATAAGCGATTATCTGAGGGGAAGAACCGCAAAATCAATGCCTTATATCTGAATACTACACAAAACAAAATTAATTAATTAATTTTCTGAGGCCGCATGCAACCAGGTGCTCTCTTCTATGTCAGCTAAGGCATGTTCTTGCCACCTTATGTCCATGATGGAGCGCAAGCATCTTTGGTAAAGGCGCTCAAGTACTCCGCTTGGTAGACATTGATTTTGTAGACGGGGGGGGGGGGGGGGGGGCGATATTCCGCCAAACTCTAGCCTGAAGGCGTCCAAAAGTGCTACGGGCCGTGGCCATACGGTTATCAAATAATAATAATACTGGTAGAGGAACAACAATGATTTTTTTTTTCATTTAACGAAGTTTGACCCTGGCTGGCCAGGGAGTGAATATTTGTTAATTTCTAAAATAATTAAAGTGAAATTACTTCCAATCGGAATCTCTCGAGGTGCAAATAGAAGGATCTAGGACAGTCTTACCCCCATACCCCACCCAACTCAATGTCTCAAAGTCTACTAGGGCTAGAGTACTGTTATGGCACGAGTAGGACTTAATTATTTGTTTCGGAATTAGGGGCGAAGTTTTAACTCTTTCTCTCCGTAATTATTTACCATATTCTGGTGGAAACAACGTTGGTATCGTCAGTTAGGAGAGAAAGAGTTAACAATGACGTAACTAGTAAAAACAAGGATTAGGTTTTGGAGATGGAACGAAATATCAGCCGACGTAAACAGACTACTTCCATGACAACGTAGATATAAGTATCATTTCATGAACGTAGAGAGTTAGCTGACAATTCGATGGTTCCCCTCATTGCTATTCCACTTGTTCGACATTTAGTATCAGCTTTTGTGGGTGTATACTATGCCTCTCGCCGGTGATATTGGATTATGTTATTTCATTGAGTGTCACCTCCTTTTGGTTTATCCGCATTAGGTGCCGTGTGAGCGCCTAACAGTAACTAGTGGCTTGACTTTTCTTTTGTCTACAAGCCAAACCAGGCAATGCAATAATTACTTCTCAACTCAGGCTAAACACTAAGATCGACACATATGCTAATAAAAGATCTAGCAGACGATATCATAAAGCCAAAAGAATGGTAAAAAGAAAACTTCTATGTAAAAAAATAACAACACACACACAAAAACAACATAATTCAACTAGTAAAGTAGTAAGAAAAATTAAAGCCATAATACAAATGGAAAATAAAGTTTCAGAAGGAGAGATAGTATGTGTGTTATACATAGACATAAATAAATATAGACTGGGAAAAGGAAATGGCTTTATGTTACTTGAAAACTTAATTTTACTTAGACTTAGGTCTTCCCGCGCCGTTCGGCGCATTGGGCAGCAAGCTGTCTCCATAAAGATCTGTCATTGGCAATGTCTGAAGCCTCCTCCCATCTTGAAAACATGTACATTTATTGTATTCGGATTTCCGAATGGACCTCTTTCACCAATTGTAAATAAAGACATTTAGCAACGTCATAATATTGATAAAATAGTGAAAATTACGTATCACGTGACAGCCTTACGTATTGCATAATTTGTATAGAACATAGAGAGACAATGTAGTTTGTTTACGTTTGGTGAATGAGGTTCATTGAAAAATTGCATGATCTTCAGTCTTAGAGATTAAACAAAACTCATGAGACATAAATAAAGTACACTTCCCATATTTTTTGAAGTTACCACTTCTAAGTATATTGAAAGAAGATACATTGCTTGACAGATCTAAATTTTTTTTGATCTAGAACATAAAAAATATTCTTTTTAAAAAAAAAAGTTTAAAATACTTAATATGCACAAACATATTATATTTTCAATAATTTAACAAAGTACTATATGTAATACGCACATACATTGGTACACATAAGGGTCAAGTCAGTTTGTGATGACACAAAAGTATTAAGACGGACATATCTGCAAATGGACAAAGGAAATGTTTGATAAAAGTAATATAGTTACGAAATAAAAATACATAGTAATTGATCGTTATTAACACTAACAACTTTACATTCACACTAGATTCTAAATAAAACTTCGTAGATGACATTGATGGCCTAGCAACGATAGAAGAAGAACTAGCTGGCCTGGTGATGCGCATTGTCAAGACTTCCGCAGCATATGACATGCAAATAAATTCCGAAAAAAAATTATGACCAATAGCCAACAGGTCTTTAAAAGGGGCATCAGTATTGGAGGTGAAAAGCTGACTAGTGTTAGCAGCTTCAAATACCTCGGAGCTATTGTCTCAGATGAGGGAACGAAACCCGAACTATTGGCACAGTCGACAGTAGCCCTTTCAAAACCTAAAATAATATGGAAACACAAAGGCTTTGCCCTCGGCACCAAAATCAGACTGATGCTTGTGAGTCTTGGACGCTGACTGCAAGAGCTAGAGAGGAGGATTCTAGCAATGGAATTGAGATGTTACAGAAGGATCTTAGGCATCACGTTCAGAGATCGCATCACAAACAAAGAGATTAGAGGCTGGGTTACTGCAGCGATCGAACCCCATGATGATCTGCTAACTATTGTGTTCCAACAGACACAGAGTTGATGTAAGCTTTATACAAATAATTTAAAAAAAACAACATTGTCGTCTGGCCCGTGAACTGGGTAAGGTTGGACAACAGCGGTCATGATTGTTAAAATGACATATATCTAATTTCTTATTTTCTTTTTAAATCACGATAGTTATGAATCTTTTTAGTTCGGCGATAGGTCAAAGCTACTTCCTTTTTTTCGCGGCCATACAACGTAAGACGAGTGACAAGCCAAAAGCACGGGATTAGTTTGTGAACAAACTGGATTGTTTGGGTCAACTGGTCAGCTGCCCAGCTGGATATTCAACAGATCACTTGGAGATGGAATAAAGATAGTAATTTTACTGCTGACCAGATGCTTTGAGATTCTTCTTTTTTTTTCTATCCTTCTTACTTGCTTGAACTTCTTTCTTTCTTTTCTTCTTTTTCTCAATTCTTTCTTTTTTTTTTCCTCTCCATTTTTTTTCCACTCCTATTGCACTCTCCCTCATGTTTGCGGTACTAAAAGATGTACAGAAATACTTTAACAAGAAAATTTTAAAAAATACTTAAAAAAAAAAACAATTAACTATATGGTATTTTTTTAAAATTGATTCTTGTGTTGTAAGGTAAATGAAATAAGTGTGCGAAATGTAAGCTTGATCCGATATTGGGTGTAGGAGAAATAACGTGTGCAAACTATTTAGTTGACGGACAGACAGACAGACGGACAGACAGACAGACAGAGACAGTGAGTTGAAATCAGCTTTGCATAAAATGCAAAGATCATCAACACTTCCTTTAGTCTGTACACCGGAAACGCCAAAAATCTATTAATAGTTTTCCGCCATAGATGACTATCTCTAATTAACACATTTATATGAAATTCCAATAGAAGTCACCATCGACCTCCTGAATTATCACTACTCGCCGATCTCATAAATACACTACAAAATGAGTCCACTAATTGGACCCACCAATCGATACGGGATCGAACCATTAGCCGCCCCGTAATGGGAAAGTAGATTTACCTTCCTCGGTGAATGTGTTAGCCCCTGGCCAGAAGACGTGGTCAACGTGATGTTCGCCAGATGTTGACACGGGAGGGCTGTTGCCGGCCCCCCCTGCTGGTGTTGAGGCGCCTAAAGGATGGAAGTGAGGAGGAGAGGCGTCAGAAGTGTTCATGAACGATTTGAAATGTCTGTGTTTTAGGACACGTGTAGTGTTATGATGAAATCCTGGGTTTAGTAGATCAGTAGCATAACAAGGACTATAGAAAAATACTTTATATACTACACTTTTTTCTTAACCCTTTGACCCCGCAACGACGCTTCCATCGTTGATTCTATCCGGATCTAAAGCTAGTAATTCCGTTCAAACGTGAAAATAATTTCGGTATCAAAGAGTTAGAGTAGTCCAACGTCCATTTACAGGCATATATCTCAATACTGTGTTAGATTTGTTCCCTTTTTATTCGATATAAAAAAATAATGACCACTATTTAAATAGATAATCTATTAATTATAGATTAGTTCATGTTTTGTTTGGAACAATGTATACCTGTGCGCGTTTCAACTTAATCCGAGAACAGGAAGTGGGACAAATAACATGTTAAAAGTTTACCAGACATGTGGAGTATTTCAGTCTACATGCTGTGCCGTGTACTTTGTTGTCAGCTGAATGTATATGACAATGAATTTTATTATTGGGAAGCCGTTGTAGGTATAAACGAATTATGGTGGGGTTGTTTCATGAATAGACAATGTTGCCTTAACAAACCATTTTATCATATACAAAAGAAGGGTTTACTTTGTTTGCAGGTTATAAATAAATAAGAGATAAACATGTATGACATACGGTTTTGATTGACAACGGCAATGCGAATACAAATAAATTTATTACATTCTGCCTTTCTTTGAGAACCGCTCCAGGATCAGCGGTTTCGATACGTTAAAAGCTAGTATACTCTTATTACGACCACTAGGGCACTGGAACAAAAAAGATGTGGTCAAAAGAAAACAGTGAAAAGCTAAGTAATCCGGAGTGACTTACAGTTTAGATCAGAGGAGAGAAAACATTCATGAAGAAGAGATTTTTCACAAAGCCCGGATAAATTTGTCTCCCTTTCCTCTTCCCGTTTGGTTCAGACACGCGCACACGCACATTACCACACACACACATCACCACACACATATATCACACTCCACACACACATCAAACCACACACGCATCATACACATCACCACACATATATATCACACCACACACACACATCACCCACACATGCATCACATACACACATCACCACACACACATCACCACACACATAACAACATATACACATCACCACACACACATCATCCACACACACATCACATACACACACATCACCACACACATAGCCAAAACACATCACAACACACATATTACACCCCACAAACACATCACCGCACACACACATCATCAAACACACATCACCAAACACACATCGCCACACACATATATCACCGCACACACATCACCATGCACACATCGCCACACACAGACGCACACAACACCCATAGCCTATGTGCATTCAATTGCTGGTCACCATTTGTTGCATCCTTCATCTTGGCCTGTTCAACTTCTCAACATTTGTTGTCTCTCCCCTCTCCCCCCACCTCTTCACAGCTTCCTCGGAAACTCTTCGTTACTCACGTTTAACCTCTCACCTCTGACCTCACTATCTACCTCCCCCGCCGACCTGAAAGTATTTTAGCCATGTGCTAACGTTTTCCTGGACTAATCACCCCCCACCTTTCCATTTGAGCCTACCTCTAGCGCCCGCCGCGGCTCCCCGCGAGGCTAGAACAAACTCCTTTATGGGTAAAAATCTTTGGTCACTACAATTATAGGTATAGTTATAGATATAGGCACTGGAATCTTTGAAGGATTAATTAGATCTATATAGATGTAAAGTTCTGGTCATAACTATAGGTATAAGTGGGAAGCGTAGTAGAGAGGCTAAATGGCTTGGCTACCTAGAAGGGGCTCGAGGTTCGACACCCGACTCGGTCAGAGTTGTGTTTACTGCGCGCCTAAAGGCAGCACGGAAAACCAACTCTTAGATACCAGCTCCCCACCCCCACTACACAAATGAGATTGGACCAAAGCGCTCTGAGCATGCTATAAGCATGAAAGTAGCGCTACATAAAAGCAATAATAATATAAGTTTGGGTTGTCCCCGGACGTCTTGACCAAATCTTGCTTCCGGAAAAGGATGGGCTATAGGGCGAGAGAGTGAGGTCGACGTGTTGCGCGAATCCTCCTCACTATAATCCAAATTCCAGCGCAAGTCACTTGTCATCCCCCCCCCAAAAAAAAAAGCCCTCAGCCCACTGGATGACAAAGTGGTCATCATCGAACCACGATGGACGAACTATATATAATAATATAAGCATAGATTGTAATCATTGGGATACTGCGTTGACTGTTATAGATCTAGGCATAACAAGAAGAACATATCTAAAAAATATTTAAAAAAGAAAAGGACGATGCCTCCAAAATACAATTTAAAATAAAATAAAATATAAAAAAAAAAATTACTGTAAAAAAAAAATTGTGCCGGGTATCGAATTCGTGCTTTTAAAACGTCATCTCTTTAAACGAACGATGCTACCCAGGTCTGCACGCGCCTGGCAACAAAGCTATTGGTCTAAACTGCCCACAGATTGTGAAGTAGCAAGCCTTCTATGACGATTGGTCTTGCACGTGGAGCTTGAGAAACAGCTGTTTTTTTTTATGTGTGTTTTTTTTTTTTTTTTTGGGGGGGGGGGGACTTTACATACTGTTTAATCGGCTCTTTTCCGTTAACTAGAGGGCGCGGTGGCTGAGCGGTAAAGCGCTTGGCTTCCGTACTGGAGGTCCCGGGTTCGAATCCTGGTGAAGACTGGGATTTTTATTTCGGGATTTTCGGGCGCCCTTGAGTCCACACAGCTCTAATGGGTACCTGACATTAGTTGGGGAAAAGTAAAGGCGGTTGGTCGTTGTGCTGGCCACATGACACCCTCGTTAACCGTAGGCCACAGAATCAGATGACCTTTACATCATCTGCCCTATAGACCACAAGGTCTGAAAGGGGAACTTTCCGTTAACTATGTCAAAGGTGTTCATGTCTGACCACAACTTTAATATTGCAGTCTAGCCATATTTTTTAAGTCAAGTGTCTTGGTGTTTACGTATTACTAAGAAAAGGTCGGGTATGAAAGCTATAAATAAATGTAGCCTTTATCAATACATTCTTCTTCTTCTTCCTCTTCTAACTGCAGAATTTATAGAGGAGGATCAAAGCCATGGAATCACGCAATAGAATAACATACTTTGACCGCATCACAAATAAGGAAATTCGAAACAAGATCAGTATCAGTGGCGTAGCTAGGACTTTGTCATCATTTGGGGGCCCAAGGGCTTGACCTCTTTGGGGGCCCCTGCAGTTTGCGTACTATTTAATATTCAATGTAAAAAAAAACACTCACTTTGGGTCCCTTCGAGAGCCCGGGGGGTGTTCAATTTCTCCTTCTCCCTCACCCACCCAAGCAACGCTTCTGATCACAATGGTGATTGGTTGCTAGTATGACCTGCTGACCACAAGCAGAAACCTCAAACTCTATGGCCACATCATAAGGTCCTCATGGCTCCCAAAGACCTCACTGAAGGGGACGGAATAAAAAAAAAGAAGAGACATACAAAGTGTTGGAAAGACAACATTAAAGTTTGAATCATCAAAATATCATAAAGCAGTGATGCCCAAAATACGGCCCGCGGGTCAGAACCGGCCCGCGATGTGGTTCCATCCGGCCCGCCGAAACGTCGGCACAAAAAGTAGAAAATCCTCCCCCCCCCCCTTTTCAAAATAGTTGTAAATGTATCTTAACCTTCGTTAGGGCCCTCATTTTTATCTCTGATGGATTGATACCATGGACTTTAACGAGTGTGCGCTTATGAGTTTACGAAATTGAATCTTTTTTGTGGAAGCCAACATATTTCTTTTGTTAAGCAACATTATAAAACAAATATGAAGGCCTTCTTGGTTAGAGGCGCGTATAAAAAATTGGTCAAAGTACGCTTAGAGATTGAAGTACCGATGATAATATTGACCAAAAAGAGACAAGATAATAAGCAGGTGGTAAAGGTAGCTACAATGTTGGTCACATTTTAAGTAGAGAAATGAAACCATTTTAAGACGCATAAAAAATCATAGAGTTTAACTATCCCATTAATTAATGTAAGTACAAGATCCAATAGTTTCAAATAGTTTCAGGTAATTTTTTAATTCATTTTTTGTACCTTTCTGTTGATGTGGCCCGCGACACGCGTTTCGAAAGTTAAAATGGCACGCAGGACGAATTAGGTTGAACATCACTGGCTTATTGTATATATATATTTTTTTTTTCTTTTTGGTGTTATGGCCCGCGACACGAATGCCGAAAATTAAAATGTTCCGCAGACCAAGTAAGGTTGGGCATCACTGTCATAAAGTATCATTAAAAGAGATTCTAGTCAAACCAAAAGACAGAAAGGAATAGAAAAAGATGATTGACAGATTATTATAGTTCGTCCATCGTGGTTCGATGATGACCACTTTGTCATCCAGGGGAAATGAAGGCTTTGCACTGTGGTTTTGTGCCTCCTCGTTTGGCTGGTGAGACCTATGCGAGCCCGGAATATTCGGCTGCACACTGGGCAGGTAATTCCAGCTGGAGCTAATGCCATTGCTTTTCTTCTCTGGCGTTTTTCTTCTGCCAGCGTTGTTCTCATTTCCTAAGCAACCTGTGCGCCAGTTTTCACAGCCGTGATGCTCTGTCACATGCCTCTGTCTCCCAGGTGCCTGGGTCTATGCTTAACGCCTTCAGAGAAGCTTTGAGGGTATCCTTGAAGCGTTTTCTTTGACCACCTTGCGACCGCTCTCCTTCCCTTAATTGGCCAATTGACAGATTATATGTATTGCCCCAACGATTAAACAGACTAAATGATGAGCATAGCTTTGAGCAACTCTAAGTTTCCTTACCCGTCTATTTATAGACAGGTTTGCTAAGTTTATTGAAGGTTAAAGTGACTTAACCACATGTAGAGTTTATGAACTTTAACCGCTTAACCTGAGCGCGTATTTTTAAATACATCCCTCTCTAGGTGCTAGATCTATTTATATGCTGGAATTAGTTCATTTTGGTAAAACCAATTTTATTTAATCAAAAGTAAACAGGAAATGGCGTCAAAATTATGCGACATTTGTAAAAACTTGAATTTGTTTGGGACTCCATAACATCATAAGGCGGTGTCTTCCCTGTGCTAACCTCAAGAAAGAGACATAGAAGAAACATCGTATAAGACCTCACTATCACAGTTGCTTAGTACAAGGTAAAATTCCAATTAGATCTGGGCTATAATAATATCATTTGAAAAGTGCCAGTAGAATTCCTGGAATCGTTGCCTTTGAGAATTTTAGACTAGATCTAGGACCTCTAGGTCTACACGTGAGAATAGAATTGACATAGAAGAATAGATTAAATATATTTAAGGATCTACATTTATTACAGTTCAAGTTTATTGGATTGAAATTTATGTTACCGAAACTTACAAGTTAATTCAATGCCGTGAAACTAGATCTAAAGACAAATCAAAATCGAGAAAGCTGTAGGTGATTATTATCATTATATCTAGAAGTTTAGAATTGTAATCTAACTATATGTGGACTCTCTTAGATCTAGACTAGATCTAACTCATATTTTTTTTTGTTTTTTTTTTATTGGCTAGTGTACTCTAATCTCTATTAATGTTTTTGGAACATTACTAGCACAAGTAAATGTTAGTAAATTTATACCAGGGGGCTTCATTACCAAGTTTATGTCAACTAACTCTGTCTGTCTGTTACAGATTTTAAGCTTGTTATTTCTCCAACTTTCCATCCTCTTATCAAGTTGAAACTTCGCAGTTTATTTATTCTTTAACAAAACATGAACAAAGTAAAATAAAGTAACCGTTTAGTTAATGAACTAGTTGTATTTTTTTTCTAAATCAGAAGGGAAATAAGTCTTACGATATTGAGATACATGACTGTAAATTTTGAGTTATTCTCTAAGTAAATCTTTTTTTTTTAAGTATTTTTAGTTCTTTTTCTTTCTTTCTTAATTCGCTATAAAAAAAAAGTACATTCAATCTAGATCTAGATGTAAATGGAACGACCGTTGTTTATCTCAAAGTGATGAGACTCTGGGTCTGGTAAGAACCTTGTTACCCCCACAGCAGATCCACATTCTCCTCACAACTGTGGATCATCGGCGTCGCAGGTTCTGGGTTAATGTAATACTGTGTATTACGTCACACCCATTCTCGATCAAGTTGAAATTTTAAACATTATCCATTGTATGAAACAAAGCATAGCTCTATTTTAAAAATTAACTAGTTATTCAATTAATTATTGCTAATTTATTATTTTGTGAGATATTGATGAAATAGGGAAATAACTCCAACATTATTAACGAGATACAATTTCTGTGCGGAGTTTCTTTGGGAGAGTTGCCTTAGATAAGCCTTGTTTAAGGCGAGTTTTCAACTGTAAAAAAAATATTAACCAAGTTATGGGCGGTCTTAGTCCGATTTTACCGATAGCTCCTATTTGGGCCCACGCCTGACAGGGGCCCACAAATTACATTTAGCATTTCAAAATCCGTCATGGCTCTTGTCACATGCTATTAAAGATGTAGGACTTAAAGGGTTAACATATTAGGTTTAACGTACAATGGAAGTTATTTTAATTACTCAGCTTGTGTCTACTGCATTTATTGCTTTATATGCATGTTGATATAATGAAATAATTAGTAGTAATAGTTGTTACGGTAAAAAAAATAGAAGAGAGGCCTCGCAAGTATCCATTAAATTGGGCCCGCAATTTGTTAGGCAGGCCCTGAATCAAGGAAAAAAAAAAGAAGCTCGAAGTGAAACTGTCTGTACTATAAGAAGTACGTGTGTAGTGAATTTCTGGCCAGGTTTCTCTGAAGCTAGCTTTCTAACGTCGTGAAAGTAGACTAACTTGGTAATTTAAGTGTTTCTTTTTCTTTTATTTTTTTTTTTCGTTTGGCTTGGTTTCGTTTCATTTGGCTCAAGATAAGCAAACGTAACTCTGCTTATTACATCATAGTATTACAGACTACATTCTTGTACCTGTACAGATGAATAATCTATGTCAGTGATTCTCAATTATTGCAGACTACATTCTTGTGCCTGTACAGATGAATAATCTATGTCAGTGATTCTCAATTTTTGCTGCTTTTTTTTTTATTCGAACACTTGGTACATTTTGTATTTCTTTATGTTAATATTTGTTCCACTCATAAAGCGCTGGTTGTAAGTGTATAATTAAATGTTGTTCGTATCTGTATTGTTATTGTCACAGTCGTTACGCTGAGGCGGTCATTCGTAGTCAAACTGAATCTCCATTAGTTCGGACCAATACAAATGATCTTATCTCTTAACACATCTCCAACTTCTGCGATATATTGTAAAATAACTTTTGCATCTTTCATGTAGCCTGTTCAGTGCGCTATGGTGCATTCTGACCTTTTGTTGGTGTACCTGTACAGGGAGGGAGTATCTGGAAGAGGGTTTCTGTGCTGAGCCCGGTAAGCACAACTCAGCTTGAATCGGGTTGAGACCGCGTGCTGCCGTATTGGGTAGTTAAGTGGTTTATGCCTCCCATAAGTCTCCAAGATTTCCCTTTGGGGGAGTTACCTTCTTGTTTAGAGTTACTTTCTTTGGGGGAGTTACCTTCTTTGGGGGAGTTACCTTCTTTGGGGGAGTTACTTTCTTGTTTAGAGTTACCTTTCTTTGGGAGAGTTACCTTCTTTGGGAAAGTTACCTTCTTTGGGAGAGTTACCTTCTTTGGGGGAGTTACCTTCTTTGGGGGAGTTACCTTCTTGTTTAGAGTTACTTTC
>JADKLZ010067684.1:0-12679 GCA_021533235.1 Biomphalaria straminea | reverse complement strand
CGTTAACAGTTGGCCAGACAGTTGACATTGACATCATCTGCCCCACAAGGTGCTAGGTGAGCTGGCCACATGACACCCTGCCCGTTAACAATTGGCCGAATAAACAGATGACCTGGAAATCATCTGCCCAAAACGAGCGCAAGGTCTGAAAGGGGAACTTTAGTTACTTTACTTTCCGTTATAAAGAAGGGAAATTTCGTTAACTTTAGAAGTCTGAGTTTTTTATTCTGGGAATGTACGAGGAAAGGTGGAGGGGTGCCAACAGAAGAGTGAAGAGATTAGCTACGCGTTGTTGCTAGATCCATTATTAAAGAAACTTGAGAACATTTTAGGTGGGAGAACACTAATAATACAAGGTTTAACTCTTTCTCTCCGTAATTATTTACCACATTCTAGTAAAATCAACGATGGTATCGTCAGTTAGGAGGGAAAGAGTTAACTCTTTCTCTCCTAATCAACAATACCATCATTGGTTTGTAAACGTTAAATTAAATTATTTTTTGGATTTATAAACTTGAATTTCTGTTTTTATGGAAGGAAAAAAAAAACATGCATCCTCCTAATAATTCTACACCGAAAATAATGTTTTCTGATTAACGTCAAAAATGTTATTAAAGTTCAATCAGGGTAGAATGTACAAATGTGAAAAAAATATAAAAAAAATATATTAGAATTACAACGCGTAAAAAAAAAATTACGGAGATAAAGAGTTAACAAAAAAAAAGATTAATATGCTGCTGTTCCAAAGGCTGGCAAAAAGAAAGCGTTGTCTGTTTAGTAGGATGGCAGTTTTGCTAATATAGACATTTGGAGAGTTCGAAGTAAGAGAAATGTGTTTCCTGGTACCAATCCAGCAGACTAGACCTGACCTCCTTTTAAAGGCCAGGTATGAGGCAATGTACCTTCTAGCCCCCTTTCCTATTCTCTCTCTCTCTCTCTCTCTCTCTTTCTCTTTCTCTCTCTCTCTCTCTCTCTCTCTTTCGCCAAACGGAATGTAACGTAAGAATAAAATGCCAACTTGAACTGGATCTTCTTCCCTAGACGTTATCAGTACCAAGGTACAAGTCCCTGAAACAGGAAAAAAAAATAAAAATAAAATAAGCGATTATCTGAGGGGAAGAACCGCAAAATCAATGCCTTATATCTGAATACTACACAAAACAAAATTAATTAATTAATTTTCTGAGGCCGCATGCAACCAGGTGCTCTCTTCTATGTCAGCTAAGGCATGTTCTTGCCACCTTATGTCCATGATGGAGCGCAAGCATCTTTGGTAAAGGCGCTCAAGTACTCCGCTTGGTAGACATTGATTTTGTAGACGGGGGGGGGGGGGGGGGGGCGATATTCCGCCAAACTCTAGCCTGAAGGCGTCCAAAAGTGCTACGGGCCGTGGCCATACGGTTATCAAATAATAATAATACTGGTAGAGGAACAACAATGATTTTTTTTTTCATTTAACGAAGTTTGACCCTGGCTGGCCAGGGAGTGAATATTTGTTAATTTCTAAAATAATTAAAGTGAAATTACTTCCAATCGGAATCTCTCGAGGTGCAAATAGAAGGATCTAGGACAGTCTTACCCCCATACCCCACCCAACTCAATGTCTCAAAGTCTACTAGGGCTAGAGTACTGTTATGGCACGAGTAGGACTTAATTATTTGTTTCGGAATTAGGGGCGAAGTTTTAACTCTTTCTCTCCTAACTGACGATACCAACGTTGTTTCCACCAGAATATGGTAAATAATTACGGAGAGAAAGAGTTAACAATGACGTAACTAGTAAAAACAAGGATTAGGTTTTGGAGATGGAACGAAATATCAGCCGACGTAAACAGACTACTTCCATGACAACGTAGATATAAGTATCATTTCATGAACGTAGAGAGTTAGCTGACAATTCGATGGTTCCCCTCATTGCTATTCCACTTGTTCGACATTTAGTATCAGCTTTTGTGGGTGTATACTATGCCTCTCGCCGGTGATATTGGATTATGTTATTTCATTGAGTGTCACCTCCTTTTGGTTTATCCGCATTAGGTGCCGTGTGAGCGCCTAACAGTAACTAGTGGCTTGACTTTTCTTTTGTCTACAAGCCAAACCAGGCAATGCAATAATTACTTCTCAACTCAGGCTAAACACTAAGATCGACACATATGCTAATAAAAGATCTAGCAGACGATATCATAAAGCCAAAAGAATGGTAAAAAGAAAACTTCTATGTAAAAAAATAACAACACACACACAAAAACAACATAATTCAACTAGTAAAGTAGTAAGAAAAATTAAAGCCATAATACAAATGGAAAATAAAGTTTCAGAAGGAGAGATAGTATGTGTGTTATACATAGACATAAATAAATATAGACTGGGAAAAGGAAATGGCTTTATGTTACTTGAAAACTTAATTTTACTTAGACTTAGGTCTTCCCGCGCCGTTCGGCGCATTGGGCAGCAAGCTGTCTCCATAAAGATCTGTCATTGGCAATGTCTGAAGCCTCCTCCCATCTTGAAAACATGTACATTTATTGTATTCGGATTTCCGAATGGACCTCTTTCACCAATTGTAAATAAAGACATTTAGCAACGTCATAATATTGATAAAATAGTGAAAATTACGTATCACGTGACAGCCTTACGTATTGCATAATTTGTATAGAACATAGAGAGACAATGTAGTTTGTTTACGTTTGGTGAATGAGGTTCATTGAAAAATTGCATGATCTTCAGTCTTAGAGATTAAACAAAACTCATGAGACATAAATAAAGTACACTTCCCATATTTTTTGAAGTTACCACTTCTAAGTATATTGAAAGAAGATACATTGCTTGACAGATCTAAATTTTTTTTGATCTAGAACATAAAAAATATTCTTTTTAAAAAAAAAAGTTTAAAATACTTAATATGCACAAACATATTATATTTTCAATAATTTAACAAAGTACTATATGTAATACGCACATACATTGGTACACATAAGGGTCAAGTCAGTTTGTGATGACACAAAAGTATTAAGACGGACATATCTGCAAATGGACAAAGGAAATGTTTGATAAAAGTAATATAGTTACGAAATAAAAATACATAGTAATTGATCGTTATTAACACTAACAACTTTACATTCACACTAGATTCTAAATAAAACTTCGTAGATGACATTGATGGCCTAGCAACGATAGAAGAAGAACTAGCTGGCCTGGTGATGCGCATTGTCAAGACTTCCGCAGCATATGACATGCAAATAAATTCCGAAAAAAAATTATGACCAATAGCCAACAGGTCTTTAAAAGGGGCATCAGTATTGGAGGTGAAAAGCTGACTAGTGTTAGCAGCTTCAAATACCTCGGAGCTATTGTCTCAGATGAGGGAACGAAACCCGAACTATTGGCACAGTCGACAGTAGCCCTTTCAAAACCTAAAATAATATGGAAACACAAAGGCTTTGCCCTCGGCACCAAAATCAGACTGATGCTTGTGAGTCTTGGACGCTGACTGCAAGAGCTAGAGAGGAGGATTCTAGCAATGGAATTGAGATGTTACAGAAGGATCTTAGGCATCACGTTCAGAGATCGCATCACAAACAAAGAGATTAGAGGCTGGGTTACTGCAGCGATCGAACCCCATGATGATCTGCTAACTATTGTGTTCCAACAGACACAGAGTTGATGTAAGCTTTATACAAATAATTTAAAAAAAACAACATTGTCGTCTGGCCCGTGAACTGGGTAAGGTTGGACAACAGCGGTCATGATTGTTAAAATGACATATATCTAATTTCTTATTTTCTTTTTAAATCACGATAGTTATGAATCTTTTTAGTTCGGCGATAGGTCAAAGCTACTTCCTTTTTTTCGCGGCCATACAACGTAAGACGAGTGACAAGCCAAAAGCACGGGATTAGTTTGTGAACAAACTGGATTGTTTGGGTCAACTGGTCAGCTGCCCAGCTGGATATTCAACAGATCACTTGGAGATGGAATAAAGATAGTAATTTTACTGCTGACCAGATGCTTTGAGATTCTTCTTTTTTTTTCTATCCTTCTTACTTGCTTGAACTTCTTTCTTTCTTTTCTTCTTTTTCTCAATTCTTTCTTTTTTTTTTCCTCTCCATTTTTTTTTCCACTCCTATTGCACTCTCCCTCATGTTTGCGGTACTAAAAGATGTACAGAAATACTTTAACAAGAAAATTTTAAAAAATACTTAAAAAAAAAAACAATTAACTATATGGTATTTTTTTAAAATTGATTCTTGTGTTGTAAGGTAAATGAAATAAGTGTGCGAAATGTAAGCTTGATCCGATATTGGGTGTAGGAGAAATAACGTGTGCAAACTATTTAGTTGACGGACAGACAGACAGACGGACAGACAGACAGACAGAGACAGTGAGTTGAAATCAGCTTTGCATAAAATGCAAAGATCATCAACACTTCCTTTAGTCTGTACACCGGAAACGCCAAAAATCTATTAATAGTTTTCCGCCATAGATGACTATCTCTAATTAACACATTTATATGAAATTCCAATAGAAGTCACCATCGACCTCCTGAATTATCACTACTCGCCGATCTCATAAATACACTACAAAATGAGTCCACTAATTGGACCCACCAATCGATACGGGATCGAACCATTAGCCGCCCCGTAATGGGAAAGTAGATTTACCTTCCTCGGTGAATGTGTTAGCCCCTGGCCAGAAGACGTGGTCAACGTGATGTTCGCCAGATGTTGACACGGGAGGGCTGTTGCCGGCCCCCCCCTGCTGGTGTTGAGGCGCCTAAAGGATGGAAGTGAGGAGGAGAGGCGTCAGAAGTGTTCATGAACGATTTGAAATGTCTGTGTTTTAGGACACGTGTAGTGTTATGATGAAATCCTGGGTTTAGTAGATCAGTAGCATAACAAGGACTATAGAAAAATACTTTATATACTACACTTTTTTCTTAACCCTTTGACCCCGCAACGACGCTTCCATCGTTGATTCTATCCGGATCTAAAGCTAGTAATTCCGTTCAAACGTGAAAATAATTTCGGTATCAAAGAGTTAGAGTAGTCCAACGTCCATTTACAGGCATATATCTCAATACTGTGTTAGATTTGTTCCCTTTTTATTCGATATAAAAAAATAATGACCACTATTTAAATAGATAATCTATTAATTATAGATTAGTTCATGTTTTGTTTGGAACAATGTATACCTGTGCGCGTTTCAACTTAATCCGAGAACAGGAAGTGGGACAAATAACATGTTAAAAGTTTACCAGACATGTGGAGTATTTCAGTCTACATGCTGTGCCGTGTACTTTGTTGTCAGCTGAATGTATATGACAATGAATTTTATTATTGGGAAGCCGTTGTAGGTATAAACGAATTATGGTGGGGTTGTTTCATGAATAGACAATGTTGCCTTAACAAACCATTTTATCATATACAAAAGAAGGGTTTACTTTGTTTGCAGGTTATAAATAAATAAGAGATAAACATGTATGACATACGGTTTTGATTGACAACGGCAATGCGAATACAAATAAATTTATTACATTCTGCCTTTCTTTGAGAACCGCTCCAGGATCAGCGGTTTCGATACGTTAAAAGCTAGTATACTCTTATTACGACCACTAGGGCACTGGAACAAAAAAGATGTGGTCAAAAGAAAACAGTGAAAAGCTAAGTAATCCGGAGTGACTTACAGTTTAGATCAGAGGAGAGAAAACATTCATGAAGAAGAGATTTTTCACAAAGCCCGGATAAATTTGTCTCCCTTTCCTCTTCCCGTTTGGTTCAGACACGCGCACACGCACATTACCACACACACACATCACCACACACATATATCACACTCCACACACACATCAAACCACACACGCATCAGACACATCACCACACATATATATCACACCACACACACACATCACCCACACATGCATCACATACACACATCACCACACACACATCACCACACACATAACCACACACTTCACCACACATACATCCCCACACACATTACCACACATACATCACCACACACACACATCACCACACACATAACAACATATACACATCACCACACACACATCATCCACACACACATCACATACACACACATCACCACACACATAGCCAAAACACATCACAACACACATATTACACCCCACAAACACATCACCGCACACACACATCATCAAACACACATCACCAAACACACATCGCCACACACATATATCACCGCACACACATCACCATGCACACATCGCCACACACAGACGCACACAACACCCATAGCCTATGTGCATTCAATTGCTGGTCACCATTTGTTGCATCCTTCATCTTGGCCTGTTCAACTTCTCAACATTTGTTGTCTCTCCCCTCTCCCCCCACCTCTTCACAGCTTCCTCGGAAACTCTTCGTTACTCACGTTTAACCTCTCACCTCTGACCTCACTATCTACCTCCCCCGCCGACCTGAAAGTATTTTAGCCATGTGCTAACGTTTTCCTGGACTAATCACCCCCCACCTTTCCATTTGAGCCTACCTCTAGCGCCCGCCGCGGCTCCCCGCGAGGCTAGAACAAACTCCTTTATGGGTAAAAATCTTTGGTCACTACAATTATAGGTATAGTTATAGATATAGGCACTGGAATCTTTGAAGGATTAATTAGATCTATATAGATGTAAAGTTCTGGTCATAACTATAGGTATAAGTGGGAAGCGTAGTAGAGAGGCTAAATGGCTTGGCTACCTAGAAGGGGCTCGAGGTTCGACACCCGACTCGGTCAGAGTTGTGTTTACTGCGCGCCTAAAGGCAGCACGGAAAACCAACTCTTAGATACCAGCTCCCCACCCCCACTACACAAATGAGATTGGACCAAAGCGCTCTGAGCATGCTATAAGCATGAAAGTAGCGCTACATAAAAGCAATAATAATATAAGTTTGGGTTGTCCCCGGACGTCTTGACCAAATCTTGCTTCCGGAAAAGGATGGGCTATAGGGCGAGAGAGTGAGGTCGACGTGTTGCGCGAATCCTCCTCACTATAATCCAAATTCCAGCGCAAGTCACTTGTCATCCCCCCCCCAAAAAAAAAAGCCCTCAGCCCACTGGATGACAAAGTGGTCATCATCGAACCACGATGGACGAACTATATATAATAATATAAGCATAGATTGTAATCATTGGGATACTGCGTTGACTGTTATAGATCTAGGCATAACAAGAAGAACATATCTAAAAAATATTTAAAAAAGAAAAGGACGATGCCTCCAAAATACAATTTAAAATAAAATAAAATATAAAAAAAAAAATTACTGTAAAAAAAAAATTGTGCCGGGTATCGAATTCGTGCTTTTAAAACGTCATCTCTTTAAACGAACGATGCTACCCAGGTCTGCACGCGCCTGGCAACAAAGCTATTGGTCTAAACTGCCCACAGATTGTGAAGTAGCAAGCCTTCTATGACGATTGGTCTTGCACGTGGAGCTTGAGAAACAGCTGTTTTTTTTTATGTGTGTTTTTTTTTTTTTTTTTGGGGGGGGGGGGACTTTACATACTGTTTAATCGGCTCTTTTCCGTTAACTAGAGGGCGCGGTGGCTGAGCGGTAAAGCGCTTGGCTTCCGTACTGGAGGTCCCGGGTTCGAATCCTGGTGAAGACTGGGATTTTTATTTCGGGATTTTCGGGCGCCCTTGAGTCCACACAGCTCTAATGGGTACCTGACATTAGTTGGGGAAAAGTAAAGGCGGTTGGTCGTTGTGCTGGCCACATGACACCCTCGTTAACCGTAGGCCACAGAATCAGATGACCTTTACATCATCTGCCCTATAGACCACAAGGTCTGAAAGGGGAACTTTCCGTTAACTATGTCAAAGGTGTTCATGTCTGACCACAACTTTAATATTGCAGTCTAGCCATATTTTTTAAGTCAAGTGTCTTGGTGTTTACGTATTACTAAGAAAAGGTCGGGTATGAAAGCTATAAATAAATGTAGCCTTTATCAATACATTCTTCTTCTTCTTCCTCTTCTAACTGCAGAATTTATAGAGGAGGATCAAAGCCATGGAATCACGCAATAGAATAACATACTTTGACCGCATCACAAATAAGGAAATTCGAAACAAGATCAGTATCAGTGGCGTAGCTAGGACTTTGTCATCATTTGGGGGCCCAAGGGCTTGACCTCTTTGGGGGCCCCTGCAGTTTGCGTACTATTTAATATTCAATGTAAAAAAAAACACTCACTTTGGGTCCCTTCGAGAGCCCGGGGGGTGTTCAATTTCTCCTTCTCCCTCACCCACCCAAGCAACGCTTCTGATCACAATGGTGATTGGTTGCTAGTATGACCTGCTGACCACAAGCAGAAACCTCAAACTCTATGGCCACATCATAAGGTCCTCATGGCTCCCAAAGACCTCACTGAAGGGGACGGAATAAAAAAAAAGAAGAGACATACAAAGTGTTGGAAAGACAACATTAAAGTTTGAATCATCAAAATATCATAAAGCAGTGATGCCCAAAATACGGCCCGCGGGTCAGAACCGGCCCGCGATGTGGTTCCATCCGGCCCGCCGAAACGTCGGCACAAAAAGTAGAAAATCCTCCCCCCCCCCCTTTTCAAAATAGTTGTAAATGTATCTTAACCTTCGTTAGGGCCCTCATTTTTATCTCTGATGGATTGATACCATGGACTTTAACGAGTGTGCGCTTATGAGTTTACGAAATTGAATCTTTTTTGTGGAAGCCAACATATTTCTTTTGTTAAGCAACATTATAAAACAAATATGAAGGCCTTCTTGGTTAGAGGCGCGTATAAAAAATTGGTCAAAGTACGCTTAGAGATTGAAGTACCGATGATAATATTGACCAAAAAGAGACAAGATAATAAGCAGGTGGTAAAGGTAGCTACAATGTTGGTCACATTTTAAGTAGAGAAATGAAACCATTTTAAGACGCATAAAAAATCATAGAGTTTAACTATCCCATTAATTAATGTAAGTACAAGATCCAATAGTTTCAAATAGTTTCAGGTAATTTTTTAATTCATTTTTTGTACCTTTCTGTTGATGTGGCCCGCGACACGCGTTTCGAAAGTTAAAATGGCACGCAGGACGAATTAGGTTGAACATCACTGGCTTATTGTATATATATATTTTTTTTTTCTTTTTGGTGTTATGGCCCGCGACACGAATGCCGAAAATTAAAATGTTCCGCAGACCAAGTAAGGTTGGGCATCACTGTCATAAAGTATCATTAAAAGAGATTCTAGTCAAACCAAAAGACAGAAAGGAATAGAAAAAGATGATTGACAGATTATTATAGTTCGTCCATCGTGGTTCGATGATGACCACTTTGTCATCCAGGGGAAATGAAGGCTTTGCACTGTGGTTTTGTGCCTCCTCGTTTGGCTGGTGAGACCTATGCGAGCCCGGAATATTCGGCTGCACACTGGGCAGGTAATTCCAGCTGGAGCTAATGCCATTGCTTTTCTTCTCTGGCGTTTTTCTTCTGCCAGCGTTGTTCTCATTTCCTAAGCAACCTGTGCGCCAGTTTTCACAGCCGTGATGCTCTGTCACATGCCTCTGTCTCCCAGGTGCCTGGGTCTATGCTTAACGCCTTCAGAGAAGCTTTGAGGGTATCCTTGAAGCGTTTTCTTTGACCACCTTGCGACCGCTCTCCTTCCCTTAATTGGCCAATTGACAGATTATATGTATTGCCCCAACGATTAAACAGACTAAATGATGAGCATAGCTTTGAGCAACTCTAAGTTTCCTTACCCGTCTATTTATAGACAGGTTTGCTAAGTTTATTGAAGGTTAAAGTGACTTAACCACATGTAGAGTTTATGAACTTTAACCGCTTAACCTGAGCGCGTATTTTTAAATACATCCCTCTCTAGGTGCTAGATCTATTTATATGCTGGAATTAGTTCATTTTGGTAAAACCAATTTTATTTAATCAAAAGTAAACAGGAAATGGCGTCAAAATTATGCGACATTTGTAAAAACTTGAATTTGTTTGGGACTCCATAACATCATAAGGCGGTGTCTTCCCTGTGCTAACCTCAAGAAAGAGACATAGAAGAAACATCGTATAAGACCTCACTATCACAGTTGCTTAGTACAAGGTAAAATTCCAATTAGATCTGGGCTATAATAATATCATTTGAAAAGTGCCAGTAGAATTCCTGGAATCGTTGCCTTTGAGAATTTTAGACTAGATCTAGGACCTCTAGGTCTACACGTGAGAATAGAATTGACATAGAAGAATAGATTAAATATATTTAAGGATCTACATTTATTACAGTTCAAGTTTATTGGATTGAAATTTATGTTACCGAAACTTACAAGTTAATTCAATGCCGTGAAACTAGATCTAAAGACAAATCAAAATCGAGAAAGCTGTAGGTGATTATTATCATTATATCTAGAAGTTTAGAATTGTAATCTAACTATATGTGGACTCTCTTAGATCTAGACTAGATCTAACTCATATTTTTTTTTGTTTTTTTTTTATTGGCTAGTGTACTCTAATCTCTATTAATGTTTTTGGAACATTACTAGCACAAGTAAATGTTAGTAAATTTATACCAGGGGGCTTCATTACCAAGTTTATGTCAACTAACTCTGTCTGTCTGTTACAGATTTTAAGCTTGTTATTTCTCCAACTTTCCATCCTCTTATCAAGTTGAAACTTCGCAGTTTATTTATTCTTTAACAAAACATGAACAAAGTAAAATAAAGTAACCGTTTAGTTAATGAACTAGTTGTATTTTTTTTCTAAATCAGAAGGGAAATAAGTCTTACGATATTGAGATACATGACTGTAAATTTTGAGTTATTCTCTAAGTAAATCTTTTTTTTTTAAGTATTTTTAGTTCTTTTTCTTTCTTTCTTAATTCGCTATAAAAAAAAAGTACATTCAATCTAGATCTAGATGTAAATGGAACGACCGTTGTTTATCTCAAAGTGATGAGACTCTGGGTCTGGTAAGAACCTTGTTACCCCCACAGCAGATCCACATTCTCCTCACAACTGTGGATCATCGGCGTCGCAGGTTCTGGGTTAATGTAATACTGTGTATTACGTCACACCCATTCTCGATCAAGTTGAAATTTTAAACATTATCCATTGTATGAAACAAAGCATAGCTCTATTTTAAAAATTAACTAGTTATTCAATTAATTATTGCTAATTTATTATTTTGTGAGATATTGATGAAATAGGGAAATAACTCCAACATTATTAACGAGATACAATTTCTGTGCGGAGTTTCTTTGGGAGAGTTGCCTTAGATAAGCCTTGTTTAAGGCGAGTTTTCAACTGTAAAAAAAATATTAACCAAGTTATGGGCGGTCTTAGTCCGATTTTACCGATAGCTCCTATTTGGGCCCACGCCTGACAGGGGCCCACAAATTACATTTAGCATTTCAAAATCCGTCATGGCTCTTGTCACATGCTATTAAAGATGTAGGACTTAAAGGGTTAACATATTAGGTTTAACGTACAATGGAAGTTATTTTAATTACTCAGCTTGTGTCTACTGCATTTATTGCTTTATATGCATGTTGATATAATGAAATAATTAGTAGTAATAGTTGTTACGGTAAAAAAAATAGAAGAGAGGCCTCGCAAGTATCCATTAAATTGGGCCCGCAATTTGTTAGGCAGGCCCTGAATCAAGGAAAAAAAAAAGAAGCTCGAAGTGAAACTGTCTGTACTATAAGAAGTACGTGTGTAGTGAATTTCTGGCCAGGTTTCTCTGAAGCTAGCTTTCTAACGTCGTGAAAGTAGACTAACTTGGTAATTTAAGTGTTTCTTTTTCTTTTATTTTTTTTTTTCGTTTGGCTTGGTTTCGTTTCATTTGGCTCAAGATAAGCAAACGTAACTCTGCTTATTACATCATAGTATTACAGACTACATTCTTGTACCTGTACAGATGAATAATCTATGTCAGTGATTCTCAATTATTGCAGACTACATTCTTGTGCCTGTACAGATGAATAATCTATGTCAGTGATTCTCAATTTTTGCTGCTTTTTTTTTTATTCGAACACTTGGTACATTTTGTATTTCTTTATGTTAATATTTGTTCCACTCATAAAGCGCTGGTTGTAAGTGTATAATTAAATGTTGTTCGTATCTGTATTGTTATTGTCACAGTCGTTACGCTGAGGCGGTCATTCGTAGTCAAACTGAATCTCCATTAGTTCGGACCAATACAAATGATCTTATCTCTTAACACATCTCCAACTTCTGCGATATATTGTAAAATAACTTTTGCATCTTTCATGTAGCCTGTTCAGTGCGCTATGGTGCATTCTGACCTTTTGTTGGTGTACCTGTACAGGGAGGGAGTATCTGGAAGAGGGTTTCTGTGCTGAGCCCGGTAAGCACAACTCAGCTTGAATCGGGTTGAGACCGCGTGCTGCCGTATTGGGTAGTTAAGTGGTTTATGCCTCCCATAAGTCTCCAAGATTTCCCTTTGGGGGAGTTACCTTCTTGTTTAGAGTTACTTTCTTTGGGGGAGTTACCTTCTTTGGGGGAGTTACCTTCTTTGGGGGAGTTACTTTCTTGTTTAGAGTTACCTTTCTTTGGGAGAGTTACCTTCTTTGGGAAAGTTACCTTCTTTGGGAGAGTTACCTTCTTTGGGGGAGTTACCTTCTTTGGGGGAGTTACCTTCTTGTTTAGAGTTACTTTC
>JADKLZ010067670.1:0-11493 GCA_021533235.1 Biomphalaria straminea | reverse complement strand
TTGAAGACTTTGTTATGTAATGTGTGTGAGTGTGTGTGTGTGTGTGTGTTTCCTAGGCTATGTAGGACGTAAGCATCTTTTTTTTTGAAGTAACGTCTGTATCACATAAGAAGATATAGAACGGGACTATTTTATTGTTTTATTGTGGGGAGAGAGCATTAATTTAATGTTTAAGTAAAAAAAAAGTTCCCCTTTCAGACCTTGTGGTCTATATGACCAACCGCCTTTACTTTTCCCCAACTAATGTCAGGTACCCATTACAGATGGGTGCCCATAGATCCCAAAATTAAAAATCCCAGTCTTCACCAAGATTCGAACCCGGGACCCCCAATGATACAAGATAAGCGGCGGTGTCGTAAGCTGTGTTAAGTAGGCCAGACGGCTCCATGATGCCAGAGTGGGTCACAACGCCTTCATCAGCTTACAAACGCACGACAATGGTAAACATTGAACACGACAAAAACTTTAAGTCAACTGTCTTTCCTTTGGTTGTCGAAGTCGAAAATAAATGATTAATGATTGACTGGTCGTGTGCTATGCGTTCCGGGACTGTAAATCTGGTTTCGGGTTCGAACCCCCGCCCACCTGCGGGAGGATGTAAATAGGATGGAATACTCTTCAATTCTAAAGGAACATTAGAAACTTGTCAAACAAAAAGAACATCCGCTGAAAAGAATGCGCAGAAAATTGAAAAGAGGCGGTTGGACTAAGATGAATGGGTGTGAAGAGAGCTGTATGATTGTCTCCATGTCATGTTCAGGAAATAAGTTTCCTAGATGTATAGCTTTAAAAAAAGTATTATATATTTTTTTTAAAAATACAATCACGAGTTTGTTATAACTCTGGACCCTGGTAATACTTTAATAATTAAAGGTTTTATATAGCACTACTTTCATGCTTATAGCATTCACAGAGAGCTATTGTCCAATCTCAGTGAGATCAATGTCAATCTCGGATCAGTGGGAAGGGGGGGGGAGAATGGGGTATCTGGGTATTTTCCGTGCTGCCTTTAGGCGCTCAGTAAACACAACTCTGCTCCAGTCGGGTGTTGAACCCAGAGCCCCCTTCATAGGTAGACAAGACAAGCTCAAACGTACTCAGCCTCTCGACCAGGCTACTCACTCACGCTAGCCTTGTTAACAAAAGGAAAGATGGAGCAAAGAATTGTGCTGGATAAACACAAAGTGAGAACCTTCATGTAGGGAATCGTTGTGAGACGAATGAAATCAGCTAACGCACTGAGACGTGTAGTTTTCATTTTGCATTAGCAGCTTTACAGTGGACGTCAAATAGGAGTTGAGTCGTACGTATGATTTACACTCTTTACAGCAGTGGAGAACGTATGATTTACACTCTTTACCACTGTGTAAAACGTATGATTTATGATTTAGACTCTAGTGCTGTGTAAAACGTTTGATTTAGACTTTTAACGCTGTGGAATAATTTAGACTGTTAGTGCTGTGTAAAACTTATGATTTAGACTCTTAGTGCTGTTCAAAACGTACGTATGATTTAGAGTGCTGTGCAAAACGTATGTTTAAGAGTGCTGTGTAAAACGTTTGAATTAGAGACTCTTAGTGCTGTGGAAAACGTTTGATTTAGACTTTTATCACTGCTCTGGAAAACGTATTATTTAAACTATTAACCACTGTGGAAACTCTATGATGTATAATCTTACACTCTGTTAAAATGACTCTTATTGTAATCAGTTTTGTGTTCTCTATGGGTGTGTGTCTGATTCCAACCGTAGAATCTAAAAAATACTTTCTGTACGAGAAAGCGACAAATGTCGGGATGTATCTCCTGACAGCCTTCAACAACAGCAGGTCAAAAGTGGACTGTGCCACAAGGTGTTTGACCGCCAGCTTCAAATGCGAGGCCTTCATCTACGACCAGACGATGCAGAGCTGCATGATGGGATTAGGGTTGTGGAAAATGGGCGTGTTTCCTACTCCCCTTCAGCTATTTTTCTCTTCAGGTGTGAACTACTGCCCATCTGAGTCAGGCTATACAGAGATATTCAGCAACAACACCGGACTCTGCCTTTACATCTCCAATCAGACTGCCAACTATTCAACGGCATCACATTCTTGTAAGCAGAAAAGTGGCTTATTGATGACGGTAAAAACCACCGAAAGAAAAACTGTTGTAATAAACATTGCGAAAAAAGTCGGTACAGTATATATCGGTCTGGACGATATAGTCTCTGAGGGAAACTTTGTCTGGTCAGACGGGACTAACCTCACTGACACACAAATGGCTTTCGTTTTTGGTTCTGGACACCCATCACCGAGCTCAGGTGATGAGGACTGTTGCGTAATTAGTTCAGAGGGAGGTAATGATATACCATGTTCCTATTTAAAAATGTATATTTGTGAGTATGTCCCTTGATGATATCTTTACAAGTTGAGAACAAGACTTGCGTCTTACATGGAAATGTTCTGTACAAGTCTCTTACGCTTACATGCAATCATTTTTCTTAACTATTTCTCTCCTGATCGACGATACCATCGTTGATTATAACCTCATTAAATTAATGTTTACTTTTTAAAACTTTTCTTTAAATTAGATAAAAAGAGCATGCATTTCCCTTTAATTCTGTACCAAATACATTTCCTGATAACAAACAACAAAGCTATTTAAGCTTAATCATAACCGGGTAGTGAAAATAGTAATCAGCAAAATGAAGAATTCCTTCCAAAACGTGGAGCACTAACTACGGAGAGAAAGAGTTAATCATTAAGATGCGTGTGGTAGTTTAGCCTCTAAACATTAAACTTGTAATTTCATTTTGTATGCATTCATTGTCAAACAGACTCAGCCCTTTAAGGGTTAAACTTTGTTTCGCAATTGGCTAATATCTTTAGCCAGAAAATCATTGGTGTAAAAGCCGAGCCTCTCAGTTCAGATCTATGCCCTCAGACAAAGGAAGTCTACAATGTTAACAATCTTTATAATCTTTACAATCTCTTTAGTCTTTATAATCTTTACAATTAGTAATTGGTTAAAACTGAGGCGGCTGCATAGTTCAGTACTGACGTAATCTGGCACTGTGTTTATTTATAATTGGCATCTTCGCTGTGCTTTATTCATTTAGTTTACAACATTATGAATATTACATGTCAGTCCATTTAAATGTTCTATTTGTACAAGTGATGTATACTTCACGTGAATAAGTTCATCGCTGGATCACTTGTTTGAAAGCATTAAACTAAACGCAATTATAATCTTCACCTTAATTCTTCAATGTGTTCAGATAGAGACCAAGGGCGTAGCTAAGAATTTGCCATCGTTTGGGGGACCCGGGGGGTTGATCTCTTTGAGGGCCCCTGCATTTTGCGTAATATTTATTTTTGTAATGTAAACAACACTAATTAGGGGGCCCCTCTTAAGTGGGAGCCCCGGGGGATTTTTAACTTCTCCCCCTCCTCCCCCATCCTAGCTACGCCACTGACAGAGACAAAGAGGCATTTAAAAACTTGGGTAGGCCTTGTAAATTGAGGAGATAGAATAAAACTATGACAGTAATGTTGGGCCCGCTGATGCTAATAATACAATAAGACTACGAGCGCTTTCACCAAAGATGCGCTCCATCATGGACATACAGTGGTAAGACAGCACTATCAACAGCGATGTCCTTGCGAACGCCGGCATGGACAGTAAAGAGGGACTTCTTATGGTCCGATAGCTACGCTGGGCTGGGCACGGGGGTATGGGAGACGAACGTATGCCAAAGGCAGTCTTTTTTTTTTGTGAGCTAAAAGGTGGTCGACGTAACAGAGGTGCCCCATGGAAATGCTTTAAAGACCAGCTTAGGAACTGGTGAAGACTGAGATTAATAATTTCGGGATCTTCAGGGCGCTTCTGAGTCCATCCATCTGTTTCTGAAGCCCATGGTTAACGAGAGTGTCATGTGGCCAGCTCAACGACTAACCACCTTTACTTTTCCCCAACTAATATCAAGTACCTATGAGAGTTGGGTGGACTCAGAGTCGCCCTAAAATCACGAAATTGAAAATCCTAGTCCTCACCAGGATACGAATTCGGGATCCTTCTGTTCGAAAGCCAAGCGCTATATCACTCAGCCACCGCGCCTCCTTGATACACTCTAAGTTGGAAAATTAATAGCTTACATTTGCCCACCCACCCTTATGAAACCGAAAACCATATCCTTTTTGAATGCACCCTTCTAATAGATCTTAGGCAGACACTACTACCACTACAGCCCAACATAACCAACACCCTGTATGGCAGTACTGAGCAACTGAAGAAAACAGAACACTTTTTTTTTCCTTGGCACAGTCTGCAAAAGAGCTGACAGCTCAGCATGGGCGTAGCCAGGATTTTTTTTCGGGGAGGGTTTTGGGGGGGGGGATTTTTTCTAACCCCCGCCCCCTCCGCCTCTCCCTCCCCCAGGCGAAAATAAAATAAATATTATATATTATTTTCAAATTGAAGAGATATTTTTTAGCTTCAAACCCCCTATGGCTATGCTCAAAGCATTTTTTGTGTGTAATTTCCTTTCCTTATATTGAAGAAGTATTTTTTTTGGCTTTAAACCCCGATGAAGAGGAGTTTAAACTCAACCCACTCCCTTTGGCTACGCTCATAGCATTTTTAGTGCGTAATTATTTTTGTTATAAGTGGTTTAAAACTTAAAACCCTTTTGGCTGCGCACATAGAATTTTGAGTGTGTAATTTGCTTTTAAATACATTAAAGAGGGTTTTTTTAACGGCCAGCCCCGCTTGGGGGGGGGATGAAACACTAAACCCCTCTTGGCTACGCTCATAGAAGCCGGTGACTGACGTATGGATAGTCTTACATTGAAGAAGGGGTTTTATTGAAAATTTCGGAAGGGGTTTTAGAATCACCCCGCCCCCTTTATCTATGCTCTTGGAATTCCGAAATTGTCGTTTACATTGTTTTTTTTTGTTTGTTTTGTTCTATAGAAGAGGGGGGTTTAACTGCAAAACCCCCTGTTTTAAACTCAAAACCCCTTGGCTGTACTGGGACAAATGATGGTTTAGTATTGAAATCTCACCTAAAGTTAACAAAATCTAATAAAAACATCAGTAAGTAAACTCCGACCCCCCTTCGGGGGAAGGGGGGGAATTTTCATTTCGGGGGGGGGGGAGGTTGAACCCCAAGACCCCCCCCCCCGCTACGCCCATGCAGCTCAGCAGCAATAAAGCTGGCTAGAAGAAGAAGAAAATCGAACTATGGTTTGGAAGTTAGGAAGCTGCCGATTGTTAAAATCGTCAGGTAACCTTACGCTAGTCAACGAATGTAGAAGTATCGGTAGATTGTGACTATATGTTAGTGGCAAGAGTGTAGAAGCTGATAACATCCCTGCTGTGTTAGTTCTATCAGTTGTGACCTGATTACAAGTTAACTGGTAGCAAGACGATGATTACACATTCAGTTTTTAAATCAATAGCACCGCTATTTTTAGCACTTCCACGTGACCAGAACATTTTTATAGTATTAATTAAAATTACAAAGTCATGTTTCAATAAAGTTTTGCGCACACATCTTCTTCTTCCTCAATCACATTATTATATTAGAGCTTTCAGATGAACAGTGGCGTAACTAGGAAGGGGGAGGAGGGAGGAGAATTTAAAAATACACCCGGGCCCCCACTTGTGGAGGGGCCCCCAATTGAGTGTTTTTTACATTGAAAATTTAATATTAAGCAACTGCAGGGGCAGCCGAAGAGGTCAAGCTCCTCCCCCCCCGGGCCCCCAAACGATGGGAAATTTCTAGCTACGCCCCTGCAGATGACTAGACCAATACATGAGTTGAACAGCGCAGTGGTTTCCAAATCAGGGAGCTCACCATATAGTTTTCTTTCTATTGGGGGGGGGTTATGAGGTCAGTGTCTTTTTAGGGCCTCTTAGTAAAGAATGCAGTTTTGAAGGACATGATCAGCATTCTCTGGTGGAGGAAAAAAAGAACTCATCTGTTTTTGTAGGTGTCTACTAACAAAAGTGTCATGTGGCCAGCAGATCCAAACTTTACTTTCCCAATGCAAGCCAATTTGACATTAGAGTTAGAATAACTCATCAACGTCATGCACATCCCGAGGTTCAAAATGACAGTCTTCCAGGAATTCGAACTCGAAAACTCCAGGTTCTGAAGCCAAGCGCTATACCACTCGGCCATCACACACCGTAGTTCGAGTCTTACCGACGTTAAACTACATACAGACTCTCCGTATTTGTCACTTCCGCGTTGTTCTAAATTATTTTTTAATAAAAAAAAAATATAAATAAAATGACTGTTGTTAAGCCCCCTCCACGACTCAATGAAGGATGGGCACGGGGGTTGTTAAGATACATTTAGGACCTATTTGTAAAGTGTCCCTTTCAGACCGTGTGACCAATGGGGCAGATGATGTAAACATCATTTGCTTCTCTGGTCCACTTTTAACGAGTTTGTCAGGTGGCCAGCGCAACGAATAACCGCCTTTACTTTTCCAAAACTAATGTCAGGTACCCATTAGAGTTGGGTGGACCCAGAAGTGCCCTAATGATCCCGAAAGTAAAAATCACCAGGATTTGAACTTGGTGTCAGGGAGGGTATTTGCAGTTACGGGCTCGTCATGACGTCTAGGGTATGAAGTCTTCGCCCGGGCCTATCCTCACACTGAGCAGAATAAGATAAACAAAGGTACCGGCATGTACAACTAATTGTACAACTAAATGCCGACTATTTATTAGGCAAGTGAACGACAACACAGCCAATAGTTAATCCTAACGTTAAGTAAACTTACAATAGTTAACAATAGAATTAGGCTTTGAACAATTTAATGAAATACTGAATGTGAATATAATATGATATGATTAACATCCATGGCAAATAATACAATTATTAAATGGGCATTACAATCAAACAAGTTATTCAAAATAACACTGTTATCATCAGTAACTATAACACACCTCTATCACAATAATGAGATGCAGCTCCTAGGGCGGAGAGACAACACCCTTACACATAGCCCAAGTCTAGCACCCTGGAACGAAAAGAAAGCCTAGATCTAGCGATGCCGCTACAGGAAAGAACGTTTCAATCACGACACCCGTACCGAACGATCAACCTCCTTAATAACACTCTGTACCTACGTACCGTTACAACGGGAAAACAGACCATCAACCAAACTAGAGACCATCAGGTAAAACACCAGACCAAACACCAGACCATCAGCTAAAACACCAAAGCTCTTTCTCTCTCATGCGGAAACTAAGGATGACGTAAACACACAATTACACAATATTCTAGACAACAAAACGCACCGAATATAAACTACTTCCTATACACTCAAACACCAATATTAAATACAAAAGAAAACTTCACGCTCGCACGACACTCGGGACACCCCGATTCGGAAGCCAAACACTTTATCACACGATCATGGCACCTTCATTTAGGGCCCATTACAGATCTTTTCTTATTGCAAGCATTTTCAACAATATTGTAGACAAAGAATGCATGTTTTAATAATACACAAGTAAACTGTGACAGGCTGGTTTGTTTGGGTTTTCTTATTGCCAAGATCATTGAATACCCAACAAAGAAGAAATATAATTTATAATTGTATACACGTAGCTCCTATGAGTAACTGCATAAGAAAATATCACTTTACATTTTAAACTATTTTATAGTATATAACATTGAATCTTATATTTTTTTTTTATTAATAAATATTTGTTTTTTAAATATTCTCTACGTTCCTTATTAGAAAGAAAATGCTTAAGCAATAGAATGACAGAGGAGATAGAGAAAGAAAGAAATATCAGAGGCTTAGAGAAAAAAAAAGATATGCAAAGAAAATAGAAAGAAAGAGAAATAGAGAGCGAGAGAGAGAGAAAGTGAGAAATACTAGAGACGAAAATAGAGGAAAGAGATATATACAAAGAGAGAGAGAGAGAGAGAGAAAGAGAGGTATACAAAGATAGAAAGGGAAGTATACAAAGAAGAAGACTATATATACAAAGAGAGAGAAAGAAAGAAACATATACATAGAGAGAGAAAGAAATAGAAAGAAAGAAAGCAATAGAAAAAGAGAGTGAGATAGAGAGAAGGAGTTAGAAGAGAAAGAGAATGAATGTAATATTAAATTATTTTTTGAGCTATCTGCCTCACCTAGTAATAAAACCTAGATCACGACATCACAAAGGTATAATAGCCTCCCATTCAAGAACACAGTTTTTATAACGCATTTTACCAACAGTCTCACTTGGAACTACTCCAGTCCAATATTGAGCAGATGTCGTCTGCAAGTCACGTGACGTCTGCTCTGAATGTTATTAAATGGAACTTCCACAGTTGCGTAAACTATTTAGAGACCTAGATGTACTTAAGATTTAGGTTTTAATTTTGACAGATCACGATTAAGTTTTGCCAACTGAAACGACACAGCTACACTTTATAGTCAGCGCTGGGTATTTTTCACCAGATCTAAGTATTTAGGTTGAAAAGAGATAAGCTACCCTTAGCGACTTGGTGAAGATAATAGTTTATGAATCAAAAAGAGAAGTGGTCGTCCGATTTGCTGTTAGACATTTCATACTGGCCTCTAGGGACTTAAAATTATCTTTTTTTAATTTGTTTTTTACAAAGCTTATATCAACTCACTCTGTCTGTCTGTCTGTCTGTCTGGTAAAAGGTATGTACACGTTATTTCTCTCACTTCCCATTCACGGGTCAGGTTTCTCCGCCTTTTTTTTTCTTATTATCATGTTAAAACGTTCAGATGACTAGACCGATATACGAGAGGAACTGTTTTTTTTTTCTCAATAGAGAATCTCTTTTTGCCCCAAACGTACCCAGTCTTCGAGGCCCTTTTAGAAGATAAAACGAAATGACCATCAAGGCATTCGTTTTCTTTCTTTAAAGTGCACTGACGTCTCCACCACATCTTATTAGCACCTGCCCCAACCATATTCGTCCTGTTTATAATTCTTGAGATAAAGACAGAGTACCATACTGAAAAACAACAACAATAGTAGGAAAAAAAGCAGCTGTTCTAGACTAATTATAAAAAGAAAAACAATTTGAGTATTTTTAGGGTATAGAGTCTTGGTATTTTTTCAAACATTTTGACCGAGACCACTGATAACTGATAGTTGTTCGCTTTATCGGCCAGCGTGTTGTGTTGTCTTAACTTCCTCAATGTGGCGATACCTCTGCCAAGTGCACTGGTCTATTGCACGCATTGTGTGACACTTCAATGAGACCTAGTACATCTAGGTTATTGGTTGTGGGATAATCTTATCAGAATAATTCAAAAAAAATAAACTGAAGTAAATCGACGGCAGAGAACGGCTTTGTTTGAATGAAATGCGGAAAAAAAAAAGTTCGTAACTATTACCTCCCTTTTAAAATTATCTATTATTATAGTGCAAGCAAAGTCTAACCACAAATTTGACATGTAGTTATGATATAATCGTTTATTGCAGTAATGCCCAACCTAATCAAAATCGCGGGCCATTTTCATTTTTAACACTGGTATCGCGGGCCACTTCAAAGAATAGGTACAAAAATGAAATAATTTTGGCTTTTAACTATTTCATTATAAACTCGTGGGGATCTATCTATTTGTTTACAATTATTTACATTAATTATTTGAATTAATGAATTTGAATATCCCTTATTTAACACTTCCAAAGTACATATCATTTCTCGACTTAAAATGTGAGCGGAATTGTAGCTAGCTCTGAGGACCTCTATGAAAGTGTGGCGCCAAGTTGTGCTAGGATGTCCTGTTTGCGCTTTCCTCGTAATGGCCCCCAAGACATCACAACTCTTATTATGAGTACTTTATATTGTCGGAGAACATGTCCAGCAAACCTCGTGCGACGCTATGTCACAACCTTAAAAAAGGGTTAGACTCCCAGTTTGGAATAGAATTTTCTTGATTGAAACCCAATTTCTATAACTTATTCCCAAAATCCGCCTTAGCCATCTTTGTTTAGGGACATTTAGTCTTTTTTTTTTTCAATTTTGACAGATGACTAGTAGGTCAATTTCGGGTGAGAAAGTAGTTGAGCCCCAAGGGCCCCCCCCCAGCAACCTTTTTATTTTTTTTTTGATTTTTTGCGCCCCCAAAGGGGCGTCCAACCGTCCATCCCTTTTGGATCTCATAAAGTGTAACTGATATTGAAAAACCGATATCATGATATTTCATATTTTTCAAAACTGATGCAACGGCTGCCTTTTCTGAAAGTGAAAACAAAAATTTAAATCAACTTTGCAAGCCAGGTTTTTCTTTATTATAGGGCTCCTTTTTTAAAACTGTTCACTATTAATAGTAAAAAAAAAACATTCAGAAACATTGTAGTTTTAGGGACACCAGCTTGAAGAGTCCCATCGTAATAGAAACTGCAAACGCTAACGGTAATTTATGGTTGGGTAACTACTGGTAACTCTTATCACATATCTGATTGGTTCTTGGTTTAAATCTCTTGTCTTGTTGAGTTTGACAGCGCTTACAATGAATTTCATTCGTGGCACTCTCTTTAGAAATTACAATCGCACTGAATACGCTGTTTTTGTTTTGTTTTTTATTGGTTCCGAAAGTTTGTAAATGTCACTATTTTTTTCTTCAGATGATCAATTATATTGTTCACCTATATAATTAAGTGGCTAAGTACTAAAGAACGGCTTCCGAGGCAAGTGGTCTCGGGTTAAAATCCTAGTAAGGACTGGAATTTTGAAATTTTGGATTTTTAGGTCGACCCTGAGTGTATTAAATTCTACAGGGTAGATGACGATAGCTAAATAAACACGGTTAGTCGTTGTTCTGGCCACATAACACCTCGTTAACAGTAAGCCAGAAAAACAGATGACTATTATATACCCACCAAAAAAAAATCACAAGTACCCAAAAGAGGTACTTTACTTTAGTTTCTTCTGTGTAATAACACACGTGTGTGACGTCTAGAGATTTAGATTGCCCTCTTTCTTATTCTTTCTCAAAGTTATTTACTTCAAACTGTAACAGAAGAAAAAATTTCTCTCTGCAGAGGTTGGCAACTTTTTTTGACGTTTGATGAGATGAATTATTTTATGATAACACACGTGATAAATAACTAATCATTCCACACCTTGCTGTCCCACAAAGTAACGCATTAGTGCTCACAATCACAACACAACACTCTAGTATCCAGTGTAGAATTCCAATCTCATACTAACTCCCTGTAGATATTAGGGTTGCTTTTGAAAGGACTGGTATAATTAGTAGCAAGACTCTTGGAATGCTGACGCCTGTTATGTGTTTGCCTGTAAAGAAATACCTAGTTTATTGTTACCCCCTGATTCCGTTAAGTGCCTACTTTATAGTCACTAGTCCGAAGATTAGTGAAGAATACAATATTTCTCGTGGCTGCGCAGCCCCAACTGTGACCTACATATTTTGCCATATCCAGAGCAAGCATAACCATTGTTCGCAGGTGGTCGATTCAGATTTTCTTTTCGTCGTCTGCGTTTGTCCT
>JADKLZ010067669.1:0-11494 GCA_021533235.1 Biomphalaria straminea | reverse complement strand
TTGAAGACTTTGTTATGTAATGTGTGTGAGTGTGTGTGTGTGTGTGTTTCCTAGGCTATGTAGGACGTAAGCATCTTTTTTTTTGAAGTAACGTCTGTATCACATAAGAAGATATAGAACGGGACTATTTTATTGTTTTATTGTGGGGAGAGAGCATTAATTTAATGTTTAAGTAAAAAAAAAAGTTCCCCTTTCAGACCTTGTGGTCTATATGACCAACCGCCTTTACTTTTCCCCAACTAATGTCAGGTACCCATTACAGATGGGTGCCCATAGATCCCAAAATTAAAAATCCCAGTCTTCACCAAGATTCGAACCCGGGACCCCCAATGATACAAGATAAGCGGCGGTGTCGTAAGCTGTGTTAAGTAGGCCAGACGGCTCCATGATGCCAGAGTGGGTCACAACGCCTTCATCAGCTTACAAACGCACGACAATGGTAAACATTGAACACGACAAAAACTTTAAGTCAACTGTCTTTCCTTTGGTTGTCGAAGTCGAAAATAAATGATTAATGATTGACTGGTCGTGTGCTATGCGTTCCGGGACTGTAAATCTGGTTTCGGGTTCGAACCCCCGCCCACCTGCGGGAGGATGTAAATAGGATGGAATACTCTTCAATTCTAAAGGAACATTAGAAACTTGTCAAACAAAAAGAACATCCGCTGAAAAGAATGCGCAGAAAATTGAAAAGAGGCGGTTGGACTAAGATGAATGGGTGTGAAGAGAGCTGTATGATTGTCTCCATGTCATGTTCAGGAAATAAGTTTCCTAGATGTATAGCTTTAAAAAAAGTATTATATATTTTTTTTAAAAATACAATCACGAGTTTGTTATAACTCTGGACCCTGGTAATACTTTAATAATTAAAGGTTTTATATAGCACTACTTTCATGCTTATAGCATTCACAGAGAGCTATTGTCCAATCTCAGTGAGATCAATGTCAATCTCGGATCAGTGGGAAGGGGGGGGGGAGAATGGGGTATCTGGGTATTTTCCGTGCTGCCTTTAGGCGCTCAGTAAACACAACTCTGCTCCAGTCGGGTGTTGAACCCAGAGCCCCCTTCATAGGTAGACAAGACAAGCTCAAACGTACTCAGCCTCTCGACCAGGCTACTCACTCACGCTAGCCTTGTTAACAAAAGGAAAGATGGAGCAAAGAATTGTGCTGGATAAACACAAAGTGAGAACCTTCATGTAGGGAATCGTTGTGAGACGAATGAAATCAGCTAACGCACTGAGACGTGTAGTTTTCATTTTGCATTAGCAGCTTTACAGTGGACGTCAAATAGGAGTTGAGTCGTACGTATGATTTACACTCTTTACAGCAGTGGAGAACGTATGATTTACACTCTTTACCACTGTGTAAAACGTATGATTTATGATTTAGACTCTAGTGCTGTGTAAAACGTTTGATTTAGACTTTTAACGCTGTGGAATAATTTAGACTGTTAGTGCTGTGTAAAACTTATGATTTAGACTCTTAGTGCTGTTCAAAACGTACGTATGATTTAGAGTGCTGTGCAAAACGTATGTTTAAGAGTGCTGTGTAAAACGTTTGAATTAGAGACTCTTAGTGCTGTGGAAAACGTTTGATTTAGACTTTTATCACTGCTCTGGAAAACGTATTATTTAAACTATTAACCACTGTGGAAACTCTATGATGTATAATCTTACACTCTGTTAAAATGACTCTTATTGTAATCAGTTTTGTGTTCTCTATGGGTGTGTGTCTGATTCCAACCGTAGAATCTAAAAAATACTTTCTGTACGAGAAAGCGACAAATGTCGGGATGTATCTCCTGACAGCCTTCAACAACAGCAGGTCAAAAGTGGACTGTGCCACAAGGTGTTTGACCGCCAGCTTCAAATGCGAGGCCTTCATCTACGACCAGACGATGCAGAGCTGCATGATGGGATTAGGGTTGTGGAAAATGGGCGTGTTTCCTACTCCCCTTCAGCTATTTTTCTCTTCAGGTGTGAACTACTGCCCATCTGAGTCAGGCTATACAGAGATATTCAGCAACAACACCGGACTCTGCCTTTACATCTCCAATCAGACTGCCAACTATTCAACGGCATCACATTCTTGTAAGCAGAAAAGTGGCTTATTGATGACGGTAAAAACCACCGAAAGAAAAACTGTTGTAATAAACATTGCGAAAAAAGTCGGTACAGTATATATCGGTCTGGACGATATAGTCTCTGAGGGAAACTTTGTCTGGTCAGACGGGACTAACCTCACTGACACACAAATGGCTTTCGTTTTTGGTTCTGGACACCCATCACCGAGCTCAGGTGATGAGGACTGTTGCGTAATTAGTTCAGAGGGAGGTAATGATATACCATGTTCCTATTTAAAAATGTATATTTGTGAGTATGTCCCTTGATGATATCTTTACAAGTTGAGAACAAGACTTGCGTCTTACATGGAAATGTTCTGTACAAGTCTCTTACGCTTACATGCAATCATTTTTCTTAACTATTTCTCTCCTGATCGACGATACCATCGTTGATTATAACCTCATTAAATTAATGTTTACTTTTTAAAACTTTTCTTTAAATTAGATAAAAAGAGCATGCATTTCCCTTTAATTCTGTACCAAATACATTTCCTGATAACAAACAACAAAGCTATTTAAGCTTAATCATAACCGGGTAGTGAAAATAGTAATCAGCAAAATGAAGAATTCCTTCCAAAACGTGGAGCACTAACTACGGAGAGAAAGAGTTAATCATTAAGATGCGTGTGGTAGTTTAGCCTCTAAACATTAAACTTGTAATTTCATTTTGTATGCATTCATTGTCAAACAGACTCAGCCCTTTAAGGGTTAAACTTTGTTTCGCAATTGGCTAATATCTTTAGCCAGAAAATCATTGGTGTAAAAGCCGAGCCTCTCAGTTCAGATCTATGCCCTCAGACAAAGGAAGTCTACAATGTTAACAATCTTTATAATCTTTACAATCTCTTTAGTCTTTATAATCTTTACAATTAGTAATTGGTTAAAACTGAGGCGGCTGCATAGTTCAGTACTGACGTAATCTGGCACTGTGTTTATTTATAATTGGCATCTTCGCTGTGCTTTATTCATTTAGTTTACAACATTATGAATATTACATGTCAGTCCATTTAAATGTTCTATTTGTACAAGTGATGTATACTTCACGTGAATAAGTTCATCGCTGGATCACTTGTTTGAAAGCATTAAACTAAACGCAATTATAATCTTCACCTTAATTCTTCAATGTGTTCAGATAGAGACCAAGGGCGTAGCTAAGAATTTGCCATCGTTTGGGGGACCCGGGGGGTTGATCTCTTTGAGGGCCCCTGCATTTTGCGTAATATTTATTTTTGTAATGTAAACAACACTAATTAGGGGGGCCCCTCTTAAGTGGGAGCCCCGGGGGATTTTTAACTTCTCCCCCTCCTCCCCCATCCTAGCTACGCCACTGACAGAGACAAAGAGGCATTTAAAAACTTGGGTAGGCCTTGTAAATTGAGGAGATAGAATAAAACTATGACAGTAATGTTGGGCCCGCTGATGCTAATAATACAATAAGACTACGAGCGCTTTCACCAAAGATGCGCTCCATCATGGACATACAGTGGTAAGACAGCACTATCAACAGCGATGTCCTTGCGAACGCCGGCATGGACAGTAAAGAGGGACTTCTTATGGTCCGATAGCTACGCTGGGCTGGGCACGGGGGTATGGGAGACGAACGTATGCCAAAGGCAGTCTTTTTTTTTTGTGAGCTAAAAGGTGGTCGACGTAACAGAGGTGCCCCATGGAAATGCTTTAAAGACCAGCTTAGGAACTGGTGAAGACTGAGATTAATAATTTCGGGATCTTCAGGGCGCTTCTGAGTCCATCCATCTGTTTCTGAAGCCCATGGTTAACGAGAGTGTCATGTGGCCAGCTCAACGACTAACCACCTTTACTTTTCCCCAACTAATATCAAGTACCTATGAGAGTTGGGTGGACTCAGAGTCGCCCTAAAATCACGAAATTGAAAATCCTAGTCCTCACCAGGATACGAATTCGGGATCCTTCTGTTCGAAAGCCAAGCGCTATATCACTCAGCCACCGCGCCTCCTTGATACACTCTAAGTTGGAAAATTAATAGCTTACATTTGCCCACCCACCCTTATGAAACCGAAAACCATATCCTTTTTGAATGCACCCTTCTAATAGATCTTAGGCAGACACTACTACCACTACAGCCCAACATAACCAACACCCTGTATGGCAGTACTGAGCAACTGAAGAAAACAGAACACTTTTTTTTTCCTTGGCACAGTCTGCAAAAGAGCTGACAGCTCAGCATGGGCGTAGCCAGGATTTTTTTTCGGGGAGGGTTTTGGGGGGGGGGATTTTTTCTAACCCCCGCCCCCTCCGCCTCTCCCTCCCCCAGGCGAAAATAAAATAAATATTATATATTATTTTCAAATTGAAGAGATATTTTTTAGCTTCAAACCCCCTATGGCTATGCTCAAAGCATTTTTTGTGTGTAATTTCCTTTCCTTATATTGAAGAAGTATTTTTTTTGGCTTTAAACCCCGATGAAGAGGAGTTTAAACTCAACCCACTCCCTTTGGCTACGCTCATAGCATTTTTAGTGCGTAATTATTTTTGTTATAAGTGGTTTAAAACTTAAAACCCTTTTGGCTGCGCACATAGAATTTTGAGTGTGTAATTTGCTTTTAAATACATTAAAGAGGGTTTTTTTAACGGCCAGCCCCGCTTGGGGGGGGGATGAAACACTAAACCCCTCTTGGCTACGCTCATAGAAGCCGGTGACTGACGTATGGATAGTCTTACATTGAAGAAGGGGTTTTATTGAAAATTTCGGAAGGGGTTTTAGAATCACCCCGCCCCCTTTATCTATGCTCTTGGAATTCCGAAATTGTCGTTTACATTGTTTTTTTTTGTTTGTTTTGTTCTATAGAAGAGGGGGGTTTAACTGCAAAACCCCCTGTTTTAAACTCAAAACCCCTTGGCTGTACTGGGACAAATGATGGTTTAGTATTGAAATCTCACCTAAAGTTAACAAAATCTAATAAAAACATCAGTAAGTAAACTCCGACCCCCCTTCGGGGGAAGGGGGGGAATTTTCATTTCGGGGGGGGGGGAGGTTGAACCCCAAGACCCCCCCCCCCGCTACGCCCATGCAGCTCAGCAGCAATAAAGCTGGCTAGAAGAAGAAGAAAATCGAACTATGGTTTGGAAGTTAGGAAGCTGCCGATTGTTAAAATCGTCAGGTAACCTTACGCTAGTCAACGAATGTAGAAGTATCGGTAGATTGTGACTATATGTTAGTGGCAAGAGTGTAGAAGCTGATAACATCCCTGCTGTGTTAGTTCTATCAGTTGTGACCTGATTACAAGTTAACTGGTAGCAAGACGATGATTACACATTCAGTTTTTAAATCAATAGCACCGCTATTTTTAGCACTTCCACGTGACCAGAACATTTTTATAGTATTAATTAAAATTACAAAGTCATGTTTCAATAAAGTTTTGCGCACACATCTTCTTCTTCCTCAATCACATTATTATATTAGAGCTTTCAGATGAACAGTGGCGTAACTAGGAAGGGGGAGGAGGGAGGAGAATTTAAAAATACACCCGGGCCCCCACTTGTGGAGGGGCCCCCAATTGAGTGTTTTTTACATTGAAAATTTAATATTAAGCAACTGCAGGGGCAGCCGAAGAGGTCAAGCTCCTCCCCCCCCGGGCCCCCAAACGATGGGAAATTTCTAGCTACGCCCCTGCAGATGACTAGACCAATACATGAGTTGAACAGCGCAGTGGTTTCCAAATCAGGGAGCTCACCATATAGTTTTCTTTCTATTGGGGGGGGGTTATGAGGTCAGTGTCTTTTTAGGGCCTCTTAGTAAAGAATGCAGTTTTGAAGGACATGATCAGCATTCTCTGGTGGAGGAAAAAAAGAACTCATCTGTTTTTGTAGGTGTCTACTAACAAAAGTGTCATGTGGCCAGCAGATCCAAACTTTACTTTCCCAATGCAAGCCAATTTGACATTAGAGTTAGAATAACTCATCAACGTCATGCACATCCCGAGGTTCAAAATGACAGTCTTCCAGGAATTCGAACTCGAAAACTCCAGGTTCTGAAGCCAAGCGCTATACCACTCGGCCATCACACACCGTAGTTCGAGTCTTACCGACGTTAAACTACATACAGACTCTCCGTATTTGTCACTTCCGCGTTGTTCTAAATTATTTTTTAATAAAAAAAAAATATAAATAAAATGACTGTTGTTAAGCCCCCTCCACGACTCAATGAAGGATGGGCACGGGGGTTGTTAAGATACATTTAGGACCTATTTGTAAAGTGTCCCTTTCAGACCGTGTGACCAATGGGGCAGATGATGTAAACATCATTTGCTTCTCTGGTCCACTTTTAACGAGTTTGTCAGGTGGCCAGCGCAACGAATAACCGCCTTTACTTTTCCAAAACTAATGTCAGGTACCCATTAGAGTTGGGTGGACCCAGAAGTGCCCTAATGATCCCGAAAGTAAAAATCACCAGGATTTGAACTTGGTGTCAGGGAGGGTATTTGCAGTTACGGGCTCGTCATGACGTCTAGGGTATGAAGTCTTCGCCCGGGCCTATCCTCACACTGAGCAGAATAAGATAAACAAAGGTACCGGCATGTACAACTAATTGTACAACTAAATGCCGACTATTTATTAGGCAAGTGAACGACAACACAGCCAATAGTTAATCCTAACGTTAAGTAAACTTACAATAGTTAACAATAGAATTAGGCTTTGAACAATTTAATGAAATACTGAATGTGAATATAATATGATATGATTAACATCCATGGCAAATAATACAATTATTAAATGGGCATTACAATCAAACAAGTTATTCAAAATAACACTGTTATCATCAGTAACTATAACACACCTCTATCACAATAATGAGATGCAGCTCCTAGGGCGGAGAGACAACACCCTTACACATAGCCCAAGTCTAGCACCCTGGAACGAAAAGAAAGCCTAGATCTAGCGATGCCGCTACAGGAAAGAACGTTTCAATCACGACACCCGTACCGAACGATCAACCTCCTTAATAACACTCTGTACCTACGTACCGTTACAACGGGAAAACAGACCATCAACCAAACTAGAGACCATCAGGTAAAACACCAGACCAAACACCAGACCATCAGCTAAAACACCAAAGCTCTTTCTCTCTCATGCGGAAACTAAGGATGACGTAAACACACAATTACACAATATTCTAGACAACAAAACGCACCGAATATAAACTACTTCCTATACACTCAAACACCAATATTAAATACAAAAGAAAACTTCACGCTCGCACGACACTCGGGACACCCCGATTCGGAAGCCAAACACTTTATCACACGATCATGGCACCTTCATTTAGGGCCCATTACAGATCTTTTCTTATTGCAAGCATTTTCAACAATATTGTAGACAAAGAATGCATGTTTTAATAATACACAAGTAAACTGTGACAGGCTGGTTTGTTTGGGTTTTCTTATTGCCAAGATCATTGAATACCCAACAAAGAAGAAATATAATTTATAATTGTATACACGTAGCTCCTATGAGTAACTGCATAAGAAAATATCACTTTACATTTTAAACTATTTTATAGTATATAACATTGAATCTTATATTTTTTTTTTATTAATAAATATTTGTTTTTTAAATATTCTCTACGTTCCTTATTAGAAAGAAAATGCTTAAGCAATAGAATGACAGAGGAGATAGAGAAAGAAAGAAATATCAGAGGCTTAGAGAAAAAAAAAGATATGCAAAGAAAATAGAAAGAAAGAGAAATAGAGAGCGAGAGAGAGAGAAAGTGAGAAATACTAGAGACGAAAATAGAGGAAAGAGATATATACAAAGAGAGAGAGAGAGAGAGAGAAAGAGAGGTATACAAAGATAGAAAGGGAAGTATACAAAGAAGAAGACTATATATACAAAGAGAGAGAAAGAAAGAAACATATACATAGAGAGAGAAAGAAATAGAAAGAAAGAAAGCAATAGAAAAAGAGAGTGAGATAGAGAGAAGGAGTTAGAAGAGAAAGAGAATGAATGTAATATTAAATTATTTTTTGAGCTATCTGCCTCACCTAGTAATAAAACCTAGATCACGACATCACAAAGGTATAATAGCCTCCCATTCAAGAACACAGTTTTTATAACGCATTTTACCAACAGTCTCACTTGGAACTACTCCAGTCCAATATTGAGCAGATGTCGTCTGCAAGTCACGTGACGTCTGCTCTGAATGTTATTAAATGGAACTTCCACAGTTGCGTAAACTATTTAGAGACCTAGATGTACTTAAGATTTAGGTTTTAATTTTGACAGATCACGATTAAGTTTTGCCAACTGAAACGACACAGCTACACTTTATAGTCAGCGCTGGGTATTTTTCACCAGATCTAAGTATTTAGGTTGAAAAGAGATAAGCTACCCTTAGCGACTTGGTGAAGATAATAGTTTATGAATCAAAAAGAGAAGTGGTCGTCCGATTTGCTGTTAGACATTTCATACTGGCCTCTAGGGACTTAAAATTATCTTTTTTTAATTTGTTTTTTACAAAGCTTATATCAACTCACTCTGTCTGTCTGTCTGTCTGTCTGGTAAAAGGTATGTACACGTTATTTCTCTCACTTCCCATTCACGGGTCAGGTTTCTCCGCCTTTTTTTTTCTTATTATCATGTTAAAACGTTCAGATGACTAGACCGATATACGAGAGGAACTGTTTTTTTTTTCTCAATAGAGAATCTCTTTTTGCCCCAAACGTACCCAGTCTTCGAGGCCCTTTTAGAAGATAAAACGAAATGACCATCAAGGCATTCGTTTTCTTTCTTTAAAGTGCACTGACGTCTCCACCACATCTTATTAGCACCTGCCCCAACCATATTCGTCCTGTTTATAATTCTTGAGATAAAGACAGAGTACCATACTGAAAAACAACAACAATAGTAGGAAAAAAAGCAGCTGTTCTAGACTAATTATAAAAAGAAAAACAATTTGAGTATTTTTAGGGTATAGAGTCTTGGTATTTTTTCAAACATTTTGACCGAGACCACTGATAACTGATAGTTGTTCGCTTTATCGGCCAGCGTGTTGTGTTGTCTTAACTTCCTCAATGTGGCGATACCTCTGCCAAGTGCACTGGTCTATTGCACGCATTGTGTGACACTTCAATGAGACCTAGTACATCTAGGTTATTGGTTGTGGGATAATCTTATCAGAATAATTCAAAAAAAATAAACTGAAGTAAATCGACGGCAGAGAACGGCTTTGTTTGAATGAAATGCGGAAAAAAAAAAGTTCGTAACTATTACCTCCCTTTTAAAATTATCTATTATTATAGTGCAAGCAAAGTCTAACCACAAATTTGACATGTAGTTATGATATAATCGTTTATTGCAGTAATGCCCAACCTAATCAAAATCGCGGGCCATTTTCATTTTTAACACTGGTATCGCGGGCCACTTCAAAGAATAGGTACAAAAATGAAATAATTTTGGCTTTTAACTATTTCATTATAAACTCGTGGGGATCTATCTATTTGTTTACAATTATTTACATTAATTATTTGAATTAATGAATTTGAATATCCCTTATTTAACACTTCCAAAGTACATATCATTTCTCGACTTAAAATGTGAGCGGACTTGTAGCTAGCTCTGAGGACCTCTATGAAAGTGTGGCGCCAAGTTGTGCTAGGATGTCCTGTTTGCGCTTTCCTCGTAATGGCCCCCAAGACATCACAACTCTTATTATGAGTACTTTATATTGTCGGAGAACATGTCCAGCAAACCTCGTGCGACGCTATGTCACAACCTTAAAAAAGGGTTAGACTCCCAGTTTGGAATAGAATTTTCTTGATTGAAACCCAATTTCTATAACTTATTCCCAAAATCCGCCTTAGCCATCTTTGTTTAGGGACATTTAGTCTTTTTTTTTTTCAATTTTGACAGATGACTAGTAGGTCAATTTCGGGTGAGAAAGTAGTTGAGCCCCAAGGGCCCCCCCCCAGCAACCTTTTTATTTTTTTTTTGATTTTTTGCGCCCCCAAAGGGGCGTCCAACCGTCCATCCCTTTTGGATCTCATAAAGTGTAACTGATATTGAAAAACCGATATCATGATATTTCATATTTTTCAAAACTGATGCAACGGCTGCCTTTTCTGAAAGTGAAAACAAAAATTTAAATCAACTTTGCAAGCCAGGTTTTTCTTTATTATAGGGCTCCTTTTTTAAAACTGTTCACTATTAATAGTAAAAAAAAAACATTCAGAAACATTGTAGTTTTAGGGACACCAGCTTGAAGAGTCCCATCGTAATAGAAACTGCAAACGCTAACGGTAATTTATGGTTGGGTAACTACTGGTAACTCTTATCACATATCTGATTGGTTCTTGGTTTAAATCTCTTGTCTTGTTGAGTTTGACAGCGCTTACAATGAATTTCATTCGTGGCACTCTCTTTAGAAATTACAATCGCACTGAATACGCTGTTTTTGTTTTGTTTTTTATTGGTTCCGAAAGTTTGTAAATGTCACTATTTTTTTCTTCAGATGATCAATTATATTGTTCACCTATATAATTAAGTGGCTAAGTACTAAAGAACGGCTTCCGAGGCAAGTGGTCTCGGGTTAAAATCCTAGTAAGGACTGGAATTTTGAAATTTTGGATTTTTAGGTCGACCCTGAGTGTATTAAATTCTACAGGGTAGATGACGATAGCTAAATAAACACGGTTAGTCGTTGTTCTGGCCACATAACACCTCGTTAACAGTAAGCCAGAAAAACAGATGACTATTATATACCCACCAAAAAAAAATCACAAGTACCCAAAAGAGGTACTTTACTTTAGTTTCTTCTGTGTAATAACACACGTGTGTGACGTCTAGAGATTTAGATTGCCCTCTTTCTTATTCTTTCTCAAAGTTATTTACTTCAAACTGTAACAGAAGAAAAAATTTCTCTCTGCAGAGGTTGGCAACTTTTTTTGACGTTTGATGAGATGAATTATTTTATGATAACACACGTGATAAATAACTAATCATTCCACACCTTGCTGTCCCACAAAGTAACGCATTAGTGCTCACAATCACAACACAACACTCTAGTATCCAGTGTAGAATTCCAATCTCATACTAACTCCCTGTAGATATTAGGGTTGCTTTTGAAAGGACTGGTATAATTAGTAGCAAGACTCTTGGAATGCTGACGCCTGTTATGTGTTTGCCTGTAAAGAAATACCTAGTTTATTGTTACCCCCTGATTCCGTTAAGTGCCTACTTTATAGTCACTAGTCCGAAGATTAGTGAAGAATACAATATTTCTCGTGGCTGCGCAGCCCCAACTGTGACCTACATATTTTGCCATATCCAGAGCAAGCATAACCATTGTTCGCAGGTGGTCGATTCAGATTTTCTTTTCGTCGTCTGCGTTTGTCCT
>JADKLZ010067665.1:0-21385 GCA_021533235.1 Biomphalaria straminea | reverse complement strand
CAAGTGGGCTTAAATCTGTCTAGACCTACTGACAAGTCTTACAAGTGAGCTTAAATTTGTCCAGACTTACTGACAAGTCTTACAAGTGGGCTTAAATCTCTCCAGACATAGGACATTAATAAAGAAGGCACATACATCTGGCAATTACTCGTTAGACATCTTTTTGTCTATATTAATTTAATCTGTAATGAGATATGACCTATCAGGTTTTCATGTATAGTATTTATTATCTACGATATAGATTATCATTTCCAAAGAAATGTTGCTTACATTCTCAAAGTTTAAAAGGTCTTGTGCAACAGCTGATTGGCTGACCTCACTCATGTAGCCTATTAGGCAGAGGCAAATTAAGTTTAGTTTGGCCCAGGGTTTTACATCATACATACGGCTATAAAGAGAGAGAGAGAGAGAGAGAGAGAGAAAGAGGGAGGGAGGGAGAGAGAGAAATGTCTTGAGTTCTCTCAATCAATCAATTGTTTTCACCCCTTGAATGCTGCTACAAGAGAGGTGTTAAACTACACAACACAAATAATTCATTTTTTATGGTAAGACAATCTATATATTATTTCTCAAAGTAAGAGGTCAAACGTGCAACAACATGCAACAACAAGTAAAGAGGTCATTTCTATTTTTAGCTCCATTAATAATTTTTTTAACGCATTCGCTTTACTTATTTTATAATGCGAAAAATTAGAACCATATTTAAAACTCGAATTATTTATGTATTTAATAGTCAAAGAGAAAAGTTTTCTAGAGCATAAATTGTTTATAATTCGTTTTAAAAAAAAAAAATCCATTAACTTGCAAAAGACCTTTAATACGAGTATTTGTGGACAATTGTGGTGGAAAAAAAAAATCATTAGCAAGGTTAGAGAGACAAGTGGAGTTTTGTTCTTCGACTTTTTAAAAATTATATTTTTATCTTTTCAGTCTGTAGTGTGCTATTGTGTTTGTAATTGAAGATTGTGTTCAACCATATGCCAAAGACTTATTTCCCTTACAGCTTGATGGTTAACAGCGTTATAAATGACTATATTTTGTTAAAAATGTGTTTGATTTCTTTTAAAGCAATAGCTTAACAGACAAATAATTATAGGGATGTTAAATCGACAGGATGGCGCGGGGAATCTGTTGTAAGTAATAAAATGGCTTAATTTAATAATTTTTACACTTTAAATTAGAGCGGGTCCTATAAAATTGCGGGTCCTATGAAATGCGGGCCCCACTGCGGTCGCCGGCCCTGGTAAATAGCGGCATATGCTATGCCGCCGGTCAACTAGTTCATTTTACAACTTCTGATATCTTTGTGTCTTGAATACACTATTTTCAACTTTCGGCCGTTTTTTTCTTTACCCACATATTCATTTCGTCCTTTTTCTTTCCATTTAACGTTCCATTTTTTCCAATCTTTCTATTTTGTTTCTTTTTTTTCTTTTTTTTTTCCCTATCTAATCTTTTTTTCTTTTCTTTTTTTTCTAGATCTATATTTATTTTTTTCACTCTTTTCTAAAACATTTTTACGAAATTCGCTGAAAAAAAAATATTCTCAATCGACAGCCCGTGAAAGAAAAGCTAATTACACATGTAAAAAACCCTGCCCAGGCTTAGACCAAATCTCTAGAAGGCTCGATCATTTTTAAAGAATAAGAAAAGAAAAACTGGAAATGAACAGAAGAGGGAGAGGGTAGGTCTATGAACGGGCTAATGATTTTAATTTTGTCAAACAAGTTTCAATGTTCCGGTGTATTTAAGTGAGACTCTACCAGAGAAATTATGATTTCCCAATTCAAATAATAAAAAAGCATTAAAAACAACAAAAACAACAACAGCACACACACTTTATATTTAAAAGTAAAACCGCACTAAAAAAAAAAAAAAGCGTTAGGTGCACTGACCTATATATATATATATATTAAATCTAAACTGATAAAAAAAAAGTGGAAAATTTCAAACAAGGCGTTGTTTTGTAAAGTAGCTATAAGAAGTAAAGTTATTTTTTTTAACCCTAACCTATAATAAGGCTTGTCTTCAAGTCGGAAGATTAATGAGAAATGCAGCATTTCCCTTGACTACGCAGCCCCAGCGAAAAGAAAATCTGGGTCGACCATCGCGGACAATGGTTATGCTTGCCCTGGATGTGGCAAATTTTAAGATACATAATCTAGAAATTTCAAGGTAATCAATCTATATAAATGTACATAATATGATTAAAATCAACAAACGTGAAATATTTCAATGGAAATTTACAGGAAATGGCTTTATTTAATAAATTTGTTGGAATATATGGTTCTGTGTTTAATAGCCCTTTCTATTTAAAAATCCGCAAAATGGCATTGCATTATTTCTAAACTCTGAAAAGTAAAGATCATTGTTTTTCTAAGACAGAAAAGATCGATTGTTCGAGATTCGAGTCGAATTCCCTTACAGCTTGAAAGGGAGTTACATCAATAACAATCTATATATATATGTGTGACCTGGTTATTATCGGAGAACAATTCGTCTCCGTTATCCAGCCTAGGTATAATATATATTAACAATCTATATATATGTGTGACCTGGTTATTATCGTATAACAATTCGTCTCCGTTATGCAGCCTAGGTATAATATATATGGGTCTATGGTTGGGTGTGTTTAGTAGGATTTTAATTGAAGTCCACACCAAAGCTATTTTTAAAAAGTATTTTCTAGTATTTTTAGTGCGTTTTCATTTTTTAGCGGCCCCCGTAAGGGGAAAAAGCCGCTATTAGGTTTGTGCAAAATGTCCGTCTGTCCGTCTGTCACACTCAGGGCGCCAAAACTAGAAGAGATACGAAAAATATTTTTTCACCATTAAATGCGGCTTGAAAAGTTTAGGTGCAACGGCTACTTTTAGTTTTCTAAACGCAAACCGTTTAATTTATAAAAATTATTATCCAAGCGATTTTTTAATAATAAAACACCAATTGTGAAGCAATTACGTAAATCTAAGGGAGGAAATGGTACTATAAGAAATGCTCTAGACATATAGATATCACGCACATTTTTTAAAATGAACTTTTAGCAGCGGCTTTCGTGTACTAGCGTAAAGACCGGAAATGACATGATTATAAACTAATTTCTTAAATTAAAAAAAAATCAGATTTTTAAAAATAAAATTGTATAATGCCCCCATCAATATGAAACTAACATATTTTGTGCGTTTTGTCTGTTGGTTGGTCTGTCCGTCACGGTTAGAAAAAAACACTAAAGGCTTTTGAAAATATGATTTAACCTTTACTGTTCTTTCAGAAATATTGCGATAGTTTAAGGATAGGAGCATACAGTAATTGAGCCAGGGACTTAGAAGGAACATCCGAAACATCTTGCGAATAGGCGGATCTGACAGGGATCCGACTCCGACGGGGGGCGCCTCTGAGTTTGTGTTTCACACAAACTCTCTTTGTAATCTTGTTAATAAAAGTTTTGTATTTCTACATTTATTTTCTTTTCTTTTAATTATTTTCGCCTTTTTAGCTTAAAAATTTTACAATCCTTATCAACCATTAATGCATTGAAGTGATCGAGTTTAAGATTTAAAAAAAAATATTATTTTTATACTTGTGAAAATGGTACATTATTTTCGCGGATATAACCCGCACACGCGAGGGCTTATACCCTTCGCAAAATACGAAATAAGTAAAAGCAAAATCATACAACCCGCACCCTTATATACCCTACCCTTATATATCCCTTATATACCCTTATATACCCTACCCTTATATACCCTACTACATGTGCAATGCGTGATTTGCCGTAAGCTGCCGGTACATAAAGTTGTTGCTCACCAGACGTCTGTCCCTCGAGACGTGCTCCAGTTGTTCCATAGAGTGCAACACCCGTCTGAAATACGGTCGTATCTGTAGTAAGTTTAAGGATAGGGTTAGGTTAGGATTTGTTCCATTTATGCTATGATGATGAAAATATATTTAAAATATCTAATTTAATAGTATTTTTATAGTTGTGAAAATGGTACGGTATTCAGGGTATTGTTCATTACAAAATCCTAAGACATTCAAACACCGCATCACAAACCAAGAGATTAGAGACACGATGACATGCTAACTATTAAAAAAAAACGCAAACTCGAAATGTATGGCCATATAACAAGATCTTCGTGGCTCGCAAAGACCTTCCTTCAGGGAACAGTATCAGGAAAAAAGAAGAAGAGGCAGACAGAGAAAGCGATGGGAGGACAACATAAAAGAATGGACGGGCCTGCCATTGAAAGAGGTTTTAACTAAGACAAAAGAAAGAGAGGAATGGAGAAGGACGAAGGGATAGGTAAAGAAAAAGGTAAAAAGACCTTAACAGCATCGAAAGGTCTGAAAGGGATACTTTACTTTTTTTTTTACAAAGCTCATATCAACTTTTTGTCTGTCTGTCTGGTCAAAAGTTTGTACACGTTAGTTCGCCCACACACAATCTGGGATCAAGTTGAAACTTCACACAATTATTTCTTTGACCTGACAAAACAAGAATCAATAATAAAACCAATTAATCAGTTAGTTAATCAACTATTGGTAATTAATTTGGGCTGTACATTTCAAAGCAAACATTTCCTGGATCTCTTAATAATGATAGACCGCTGACACAATTCATCATTTTAGATTAGTGTATCAACTGAGTTGTCTGCCGATGTTGATAGATCTGTTAAATCAACGGTCAAGTTGTCCGCTAATCTCCATTGGTTTGACCAGACAGAGTCAATGATTTTTTTTTTAAATAAAATCTTTTCATTTGTATTTTAAAATATATTATTATTTTACCTTTTCTTTCCCCACACTACACACACCTACATATAAGTAGATGTCACACATTGGTTACAGGTTTGTTTTTGTACCAACAATTTTATTATACAATATTTATACGTTTATTTTCTTTAAAGCTTATATACAGACAGATTTCATTTTTTTTTTGATCCGTCATATTTTTTTTTGTTGAGTCTTTGAAAATGATTACTAAGAAGCTACTAAAGCCTAGTCGCTAATTAAATATTGTTTAGGGCTATAACCCAGCTTCCATGTTGTTCTATTTATACAATACTTATATCAACTCACTCTGTCTGCCTGGATTCTCGGATCTTTATAAATAATTATTAGTGTTCCTTATAAAACATGATTCCATTAAAACATTAGCGAGTTAGTCAATTGTTAATAATTAGTAACTTAAAAAAAATCAAATAAATTATTGAGAGATATAGTTAAACGTGCAAAGTTTTTTCCCTTAGATAAACTTTTAAAAATGAATTTAAAAAATCTTTAAACTCAGGGACTTCCCTTGTTTCGTTCACTGACATTGGCTAAAGATTTATTGAGTTTAATTTTAAATTTGTTTTCTTTTTTTTTCATTTTTTCAAACTAAAGACACGGCGAGAAGCAAAACAAAATCGAGATCTAGATGGTTGATGCTCAACTTACAGCCAGAGGGAGATCTCAGGCCAATGACCGGTACTGGTTGGACTTTCAGTTTCTGCCACTAGCGGATCCAGAACTTTGGAGGGGGGGGGCGATTTTTTTCCCAAACCCTAACCCTAACGCCCAGTAAACCCTAACCCTATGCATAAATATATATATTTACGAGAATAAAAAAGCTGTGTTTTTTAACCTTCGTGAAAAAAAAACAAAAAAAAAACAGTCATTTTGAGGCAAGCTGGAGTCTGAGGGAGGGCTGTAATCTTCGCCAGTGGGATTCGGGGCGAAGTCCCGACGCTAGAAGCGTTTTCTTCCATTTTTAACTGCAGAAACGCATTCTTCTGACATCTACAGCTCATTATTAATCAGTAGATTTCGGGGCGAAGCCCCGACGCCAAAAGCGTTATTTTGCATACTTCACTGCAGTAACGCATTCTCTTGAATCTACAACTCATTATTTATCAATGGTGTTCGGGGCGTAGCCCCGACCCCAAAAGCGTTTTCTTGCATTCGTCACTGTAGTAACGCATTACTTATGTTAATAATATATACTAATTATTTTATATTTCTCTATATTTTTAGATTATTTCGCCCCCCCCCCTCTAGTATGTTGGTCGATATGGTGGGGTCGGGAGGGGGCGGTGGCATCAATTCCGCCCCCCCCATAAGCTTTTGAGTTGGGGGGGGCGGTCCAATTTCGGGTGGGGGGCGGATGAATTTTAGTTTAGAATTCACACAATTAGTATATGAATGTATTACTTATGTTAATAATACTCAATCTTTTACTTTTAGACCTTATTCTATCTTCTAGACCCTTAATCGATCTTTTACTTTTAGACCCTATTCAATTTTCTAGACCTCTATTCTAGATGTTAGATCCTATTACTTATTTTAAACATCTATATCAACATTTAGCCCCCTATTTTATCTTTCAAAATAACTTTCCTAAGTGTCCGATAAATGTCTCAAGTCAGCGTCCACCTTTGTAAAATCGCTGACCAATACAATATTAGGTAAGACCACTCCAAGAAACACAAAATGTCCGGTCCTATTTGTCGGTCAAGAAATCCGGCTATTATCGGAGAGATCTTTGTAATGAACGCTTCTTTGTACACACATCTTCTTCGGGACACAGAAACTGGGAATTGCCAAACACGGAGAAGAAATTTCTGAACCGCCATTACAGTCATTCCTCCAGTCATACGGCAGTCACCAGGGAGCTGGGACTCGGACTTGAAGATGTCAGCGGTAAGCGCTCAAATTGTCCACCATCTTCTACCAACCTAATTATTTCGTAAGGCGGCGGGAAGATCGAGGTCGTTTGATTGGTTGGCCTGCGTCACGTGCGATAATACCAGCCATTAGCTGGACGCAAAGAGTGAACCGCCACAATCTCCACAGGAAAGTGCTTGTCAGGGACTCTTACTATCACCGGGCCCGACTTAATTTGGGGGTGGGGGGGGGGGGGGGGGGGGGGGAGGAGTGGTAGGGCAACTCATGGAACTTTTTTTGTTGTTGTTGGTTCACCTTCTTGACGTTAATCTGACTTATGATGCTGACAAGAGCCATCACCTGGACATGAAGTGGCTATTATGGGCTATATTTGTAGGTAATGAATTGTGTCATATAATTACGTTGAGATTTATTTCCCATTGTATACAGTTCATAAAGACACCAAAATAAATACAAAAAGTCTATGAACTGGGTAACGGAATTAAATAGAAGAGAAAATATATAGAAACAGAGAATCACAATACAAAAAATCTCTTGTAAATTTAATTATACATTAGTATTTTTGTTTAAAGCTGTTATTCGTCTGATGTATGTCTAGGTTATGGAATGCCTGGGTGATTGAAGCAATGTAATTGTTTTTTTAAGTATTATTCAATAAAGAATAGCATGACTGACAGGGGCCCAACTGAGGGAGCTCGCTCAGAACAAAGTCCGATAACGTAGTACTGTTGCGTCCTACGCTCTGCTAAAAATCAAAAGGATTAAGACCATTACGTGAGATAAAGTAACTTAAGATTATCGAGAATTTGCTAGTTCTTCGTTGTGGAGGGAAAAATGTCTTCTGCTACAATGGGGTCCATTCACCAAACGTAAACAAACAACATTTTCTCTATATGTTCTATACAAATTACGCAATCCGTAAGGGTGTCACGTGATCCGTATTTTTCACTATTTTATCAATATTATGACGTGGCTAAATTTGTTTATTTACATTTGGTGAATGGACCCCATTGTGTTTTCCCGGAAATCTAAAAAAAACAAAAAAAAAAAACAAAACAAGAAATCAAGCAGATCCCCCAATCCACAAACAAACATAGGCCCTAATGTCTAAGTATTTTATTTGTCAACCTATTCCTGAAAAAGCTGATCAAAAATACTTTGAGGAGTTCTAGAAGAATTTTTTTCTCCACTCTGTGAGAAGCATCTCTTCACTGAGCTAATGGCGGTAGATGAGTTCTAAACATTCAAAGAAATATTCCAATAGCCCTTGAAACAATTGTCTCAGGACTATAGGCTATCGTTGAAAACAAACTACTGTGATGGGTTGAGTAGACAGAGGACATCACCAGTCTAGCACTCTACACGTTCTTTGACCATGTCGCAATATTCTTCAGATAAGCATGTAATAACGCTTGTCTTCGTGTCCGAGATGAGTGAGGAATGCAGTATTTACCGTGGCTGAGCAATATTATTTTGCCACATCCAGGGCAAGCATAACCATTGTCCGCAGGTGGTCGATTTAGATTTTATTTTTGCCGTCTGCATCTGTCCTCGGCAGCGGATTTTTTTTTAGATGAACTTAAATAAAACTCAAAGGTGTAAGTATAAAAATATTCAGATGTATTTTGTAAAATTCTGTGTTTCCATGTAGAAATATTTATTGTATTAAAAAAAATATTTATGAAATTTTAATTTCAGGTTTATTTTTTTCTAAAATCGAAATGTGAATACTAAATCTCATTTTTTTAGTCTACATCGCACATGGCATATGTCAGAATTTCCTTTTCTTTTCTGGCGTATACATTTTGCTTTTCTTTCAAATATTTTGTTTCTAAATAATTTAGTTCTTTTTCCAATATCTCTCTTCAAATAATCAAAACTATATTGAGGGTGGAGGAACCTGGACAAGATCTCGAACAATGGCTCTAACGATTTCCCCAGAAACTTAACAGCTGATTATATCGCTGAGAAAAGATGAATTATTAGCTTGTTGGCCACATTGGGAAAAGTCTAGTTTGACCTTTAAAAAAATTTTCAAAGTAAAAATAGAAATAAATTTACATTTTGCTTGAGAACTAGGTCTAGATCTAGACCCAACATCGGTTTTGGAAAGAACTAACGCGTTCTTGAAAATAACTATCGCGTTCGGGAATTTCCGAATATAAGGCATTACCCATTGTTCATGAACATTTTGCACATCGTCCTTCTAAGTCAGTAGTTCTCAAACTTTTTTGTCTGACGGCACACAAAAAACTACAAAATTTCGCGGTACACCACAATGATCAACAGTCGTTTTATAATAAAAAGAAAATATATTTGATCTGTGAAGGGTGTGCTTGTTTTTGAGAGCAAATGCGATCTAATCGAGGCTCCAAAGTCGACAAACTCGCATTTCATCGTCTATTGTAAGAAGTCTCTCTCTTTTCTTAGACTTCATTTCAGTCAGTGCTGAAAATCCAAACTCACAAAACCATAAAGATGAAAATAGAAGAATTAATTTGATTGCTTTTAAACTGATTGCAAGTTATAACTTCTTAATTGACATCCAAAACACATCCGGCTTTTCTCTGCAAATCTTGACTTAAGAACGGCATCGTTTTTTTAAATCAATGAGCTGCTCTTCTTATTCAGTTGTAAGATTTGTACATTTATTGTTTCCAAATGGATAGCTGACCCATCCATATTCTTTACTTCCAACTGTTGGAAAGTAATGCTGTGATGCTGACTGCAGGTGTGTCAAAGTGTCCAAAATTTAGGGGGTGATATCTTTATTTGAAGCACATTCATTGTAAGTAGGAAAGCAGTCGAAGACTCCTTTCAAAATCTTACTTTGCCACAAAGACAATTTTTCACCAAATGACTTCAGTTTTGAGGCTGCAGTGATGATGGTTTCCGACGGTCCTTGAAGATTAAATTCAATGAATTTAATTTGCCAAATAAATCAGAGAGAAATTTCACCTTCACCCTCCAGATCTCATCATGACTAGAAAATCCAAAGGCTTTTTTTTTCAGCCTCCAAGAATGAAATCAGCTCTGCCTTGAGTTAAACGACACACTTTAACACTTCGCCTGGAGAGCCAACGAACGTCGGTGTGATACAGGAGATATTTGAAGTCTGAATCCATTGCTTCACAAAGGTGAGAGAAAAGTTGGGATACAAGTGATCGAGAATTGATAACTTCATTAAATGATCAAGAATAGACATCAAATCTTTCGGCAAAGACTTGAAGGCAAGAGCTTCTCTGTGGATTATGCAGTGAACAACAAATACATTTGGATTTTCTTGACGCACAATAGTGACGAATCCATTTCTATTTCCTTGCATGGAAGGACAGGCCTCGGTACAAACGCTGACATAGTTTTTCCAATGTATTTTGAAGAGCAAAATGTTCACCACTTTGAAAATTTCTTCGCCTTTGTTCGTATTTTGTAAGACTTTGCAAAAAAAGAATTCGTTGATACATAATTTCATCCTTTATGAACCGAATAAAAGCTAGCAGCTGGGCTTTGCCGCTAACATCCATGGATTCATCAACTTGAAGAGACAACAGCAGAGACACTTCATCGTCAGTCACGTTGAAGTGTTCGCAGATTTGATCTTGTGTAATCTGACGATAAGTCTTCAATTCTGTGCGAGATAGTATCATTTGACAATGGAACTTTCTTAACTTTTTCAGCGGCATCGGGTCCTAGGATAGTTTCAACAACTATTGCTAAAGCTGGTGCTTGTTTATTTTGTTGAGCCCTGATGTTTTCAAAGTATTCTTTCGGTTGAAATTTTGCTGCTGGATGTTTTGTTTCCATGTGTCTCTTGAATTTGCTTTGAACATGCACCTCATTTAACAGAGCTGCATTGTAAATCAGACAGAATGGCAATGGAGCATCTTCAGGTCTCGAAGATATGAAACCATATTCGATGTAATCTTCTTTGAACCCTCGTTTTTGTTCCTTGTTTCTCACTAAACGCTTTCGCAGTTTCAATCTTTCTAACGTATTTCTCCGTTGATAACAATGAATAACGCTTATTGATAATTTGTTATTATTAACATGAACCTAAACAATATACATCAAACACATCGCTTATTGTTATCGTTGCCAATTCAAGAACTGCTGTGCGTCTGCAAAGGCGGATTACATCTGAGTCATTATAATAATATATGTATAATGGAAAATTCCATAACCTGAATAGCTAACAATATAGAGCGATCCACTACTATTACTGGTCGTTATAAGTGGGGATGTCATGGCAACTTAAAACAAATTTGAATAGTAGGCAGACCTGTGTAACGCTGCACATGTGGCATTCTGTAAACTCCAGCGGCACACCTGCAAATCTTCCACGCACACTAGTGTGCCGCGGCACACAGTTTGAGAAACACTGTTCTAAGTGTACATCTAAAGGCCTATCATTGGAATATTATTAAGTGTAGTAGATCTATACATTCACTTAACCGGGATTCGTTCTCGATGGGTGGGTAGGGTGGAGGCATTGGACGGGGATAAAAATGTTCCATTTTTTTTTAAAGCTAACATTCGTTAGTTATTAAGAGAAAAAAATCGCTCCCTTAAGTGGTCTAAAGGTGGTATTGTCTTTTTAAAAACATATTTTAAATTTTACTAGTTGACCGGCGGCATGGCATACGCCGCTATTTACCAGGGCCGGCGACCGCAGTGGGGCCCGCATTTCATAGGACACGCAATTTTATAGGACCCGCTGTAATTTAAAGTGTAAAAATGATTAAATTAAGCAATTTTATTACTTACAACAGATTCCCCGCGCCATCCTGTTTTCTTATCACACAAAACAATCTCTTCCGGCTTCCACTTTTTTAACCTTTCTTCCATTCACTACACAAATTCTAAGAGAGTTTTATGAAACAAAAATGTGTGCATTGCAATTGTGTGTAGGCCTACTTTATTTTTATACTTATAAATTGTGTTTAATCTCTAAGACTGAGCATAAAGCAATTTTTACATTTTTCATAATTTGGAAATCCGAATTCAATAGTAGATATATGTGCATGTTTTTACGTTACACTTGAAGTTACTTCCTTTTTCCAGTCTATATTTATTTACGTCTCTGTTATTTTGTTTCGTGAATGAAAATAGTGCGGATTGGGATGCACCAATTTCCATTCACACCGCGTGCGTGCGCCATGGGATCTTTCCAATTACTTGTTGCTTGTTGCTCGCTTGAACTTGGTCTTTTGAGGAATATATATATAGATTCTTGTTTCTTTATCATTTACTTTTCGTTTTCTTTATTTGCGTTATCTTTTTTAAAATTATTTTTTTAACCCCCATTTCTCCTACGACGATGACACTACTCACTACACTAATGATTTGCTGTAGGGAGTGAACATTATTTGATAGTGTCAGTACACCTTGACCCTGTCCTTGAACCTGAATGGCTACTAGCGAGTTCATTGACTGGACACTTCAGTTGTTTACATTTCCCCAAATTAACCTCCAATCAAAAGTCACAACGCCCTTACACCGCGCAACTTCCCGGTACACCCAGACATCAATGGAGTGATGATTAGAGCATTGAGATAAGGGAGGCCCCGTCAGACTGATTGAGTTAGCCTGTTTAACCAACATAACATTCAAACCAGCTTGTTTATGCTTCATTAAACTATACGAAAAGAGGTTCATATACGTCAATGTAATGTGATTAATGTGACTATTACGTGCTGTACGTATCACGGATATCAACATCCGGGCCGACACGGATTCGATGTCAAGGGAGACACGACTGGCAGTGGCGTCACTAGCGTCGATGTTACCAGGTGCGGTTTGCTCCTAGTGTCACCCACAATTCAACCCCCCCCCCCCAAAAAAAAAAAAAAAAAATAAAAAAAATTTTTTTTTTTTTTGGGCAACATTAATTGGTGAGCTAATTATATCTTGAAAATGAGAGTAGATGGCTATAGTTCAAAATTCGCTTGATTATGATATTTAATCAATATTTTTATGACATATATTTAAATATGCGATTACTAAAATTAGGAAACAGACTGAGCATCAAAATAATTTCTTTATTAGGCTTACTTGTAAAAGTGCTTCTGAAACTTTGAATAGTGACGCCCACATAGACCAGTGCTTCTCAAACTTTGACAAGTGACGATCACCTCAACCAGGGTTTCTCAAACTTAAGTTTCGCTAAACAAAAACAATTGATAAAAAATATTTCAAATCGCAGAAATTTATTATTGTTAGTCTAGATTCTAGATCTATAAAAAATTAACTACAAGACTGATTCGAAATGATTTTATGCAATTCACTCAATAGAAGCGATGTTTAAAAATATTAATTTGTTGGTCGTCTGCTTCTGTCAAAGTGCATTGTTTCCCCTTGGGTGTCACCTCCTGGTATGTGTGTCACTTGATATGGTCAGCAGCTCCGGCACAACAAATAGTGAATCTACTGATGACTGAGTCAAGTTCTGGACTGTTGTAGTCCTTCTCTTATCTTATATAATACAGACGTTACTTCAAAAAAGAAGATGATTACGTCATACGCCAACGCGTTATGCATTCAGTAATGCATTTTAACCAGTGACTTAAATTCTGCCAAGTCACTGGTTTTCCTGGCTATCTCAGGCGACACATTCCATGCTCTAATGGTACTAGGGAAGAAGATTATAGTGATATCTTCAACTCTGAAGGAACAAACGAAACATCTCCCGAAAATCAGCCAAGTAATAGTTTCAGATAATGCTGAGATTCAAACCAATGCAATAAGTTCACAGAAGACAACGAAGACAAAATAAAATGATTTAAACATCAATATAGTTCGTATTTTGATACATTTTGTAATCGAATCGAATATCAAATATTCTTTAAAAAACAACAACTCTAAACTGCATTAATCTGATTTTTATAATTAAATATAAAATGCAATTCCAAAATCGTAAATGAATAAATCTAGCAATAAATGCTTTATTTCGTCACAGAGGTTATTGCCTGGCGGGCTATTTTGAAACTTCTCTGCTTTGGATATGACCAGACTTTTTCCTAAAGGCAGTTGACAACAATTTAAGAAAATATGCCCCCTTTACCTGAAACGACTATTTCACCTATCTCACCTAGAAGTATTATCCATCTCACCTAGAAGTATTATCCATCTCACCTAGAAGTATTATCCATCTCACCTAGAAGTATTATCTATCTCACCTAGAAGTATTATCCATCTCACCTAGAAGTATTATCCATCTCACCTGGAAGTATTATACATATATTATACATATACATTATATATTATACATATACATATATAGATGTGTGTAGGCTCTGAAATTGTTGCTGCTTAAATAAGCATCTGCTCTGACCGTGGCATAGTTTTATAAATAAATGTTGGCTTATGTGTGTAAAAAATACTTTAAAAAAATAACAGATACTCAACACTTCATATTTTTTTCACTAAACCTAATATAAAGGGGACTTATTCAGCTTATACCACCAGTTCAGCAAAGTTCTATGTCTCTTTCCAAGGGAAGATTGAGTTAGCCTGTTTAGTAAACATAACATTCAGAAATTAGAAGTTTATAGATATGCATAGACATAAATAAATATAGACTGGAAAAAGGAAATAACTTCATGTAACCTGAAAACATGTATATCTATTGTATTCGGATTTCCGAATTATGAAAAATTTAAAAATTGCATGATCTTCAGTCTTAGAGATTAAACAAAATTTATAGACATAAAATAAAGTACACACAATTGCAATTCACAAATTGATATGTCATAAAACTCTCTTATTGACCAGTCTATATTTATTTATGTCTATGTAGATATGTGACCAGCACCAACCTAAATATATTCTCCTAAATTTACTTTCGTTGCATCAATTGGGGGAAATGTGGGTCAAACTGCGACTGACACATATATATTTATAGAGGAAGAGACGATATGTTGAAACTAAACTGTTGTAGATCCGGCAGAAGTGATCTGCAGGTTATGGGAGTCTGAGCTGTCTGGTACTAGGAATCTAAAAGTCTTCCTTCGTGCTACCAGTGAACGGTATTGAGGACCTGGAGCGACATTGGGAAGTGTGCCTGTGGTCTGTACTAAAGTTTAGGTACAAAAGGACTGGGGCAACTTAAGACAAGACTCCTCGTGAATTGAGAACTGCTGTTAATGGCTGTGTGTTTTATGACTGTAAATTAATACAACGTCAATTATTAATTCCTTTAATGACTCGGCGCGGTGGCTGAGTGGTAAAGCGCTTGGCTTCCGTACTGGAGGTCCCGGGTTCGAATCCTGGTGAAGACTGGGATTTTTATTTCGGAATTTTCGGGCGCCCTTGAGTCCACCCAGCTCTAATGGGTACCTGACATTAATTAGGGAAAAGTAAAGGCGATTGGTCGTTGTGCTGGCCACATGACACCCTCGCCATGCCACAAAATCAGATGACCTTTACATCATCTACCCTATAGACCACAAGGTCTGAAAGGGGAACTTTACTTTACTTTACTTTTTATGACTCGGCATCTTTGCATAAGAAACCTCAAACAATACTTAAATATTGATTACTAAGAAGAGGAAAAAAAGCACTAAAAAGATTTTAAAAAAAGGTCGTGTGAGTTGAATTACATTAAATCACTGATGTATTAGAATTTGATCAATGAGATTAAAGTGACGGATGTTTAAATGAATATTTCCATCGAAATTCTCAAATTTGTTCAAATTCTCGCGGACGGGGGATCGAAGTAATATGATTGGAGGGGAGGGGGCTGAGCTACCAATAAATTGCTCCGACCCCATCTTCCTTCTCCTTGTTGTCTGCCCGATGACTCCAAGCGAACGTCGAATACAGACGGAGTCATCCAAAATATTTGCATACGTTTGAAAAGAGCAAACACCGGCATATTGAGGGACAAGACATGAGATCGATTCCACTGGATACACGCGGACATAAGGATTGAAGTGAATGCCCTCGACGGGGATGGATTGGAAAAAAAGGTTTTTATTCCTTTTGTGAGCATTAAATGTTTGCACCCTGCGTGACGTAAGGTTGACAGCGTGTCATTGAGCTGTACATCACGAGGAGAGAGTGACGTCAAAATTTTGGGGCTAAGCAAATAAAAAAAAAATGACAAGCAATAATAAGCCATGTGAATGTCTTCGAGACTGAGGATTAAGTAAGAGTGCGGTAGATCACGTGGCAGACACAGCTATGACCTACATATTATGTCACATCTGATCAGACGATGCCGTTGTCAGCCGCGGGTCTATTTGAATTCCCTTTTCGCCGTCTACGTATGTCTTCAGCAAGCAATAACTGCATGTCAAGATGTATGTACAGTTAGGAAAAATACAGTGCTACGCAGACCTATAGATTTTTAGAATGCTTGGAGTTAATGCAAACTAGATGCTATCTTTTTTTAAAAACCTTTATGTTATGTTTTTGTTTGTACGATTTTTTAGTTTTTCTTTTTCAAATAATTTGTACAAAGCTTATATCGACTCACTCTGTCTGTAGGTCTGGTAAACGCCGCGCAAGTTACTTTGCCTCAACGTGGCGCCGGCGTGGAAACGGCTCACTAGGGGAGGTGAGCTAGGCGAAAAAGTAACAAATAGGACTCCCGTGGGGGTGCCTACGGGAAAGACGAGAGTCTGCCCATTGCACTGCGCGGAGTTGTAAGAGAGCTCCCACAAACCGTCAACAAATCCATGCGCTGTTCCTCAAGGGACCGCCTCATCAATGGCGGATTCTGCACAGTTAGCTTGGTACAACGAAGGTAAATGGTGGAGGCCCCCGGTGCCACCGAGTGGTATTGGAAACAGCAATGCTCTATAAGCATTGACTCGGGTCGCTCCCAAACAGGCCTGTTGGTCCGCAGGTTTGTTTTTTTTTACTGTTTGATTTTCGGGCAGTGAGGTCAGACAGGTTTTTTTTTCAAACTTAGTGCTCGAAGAGCCTTCGGCTCAGCACTTATGACTATCCAGCGGTCTGGTAAACGGTTTGTACACACACATTCTCGGATCAAGTTGAACGTAGACCATGTTCTCATAATTTGTGTATATAAGCAATAAATTTAGACTTAGACAGACCACTGTCCATTGTGTGTCTAAATTACTGTTTAATTATGCCATTTTCGGACTGCAACATATTTTTAACTGGCCTAGGTAAACATGCTAACACCATTCTAGATGGGAAGCGTGGTCGAGAGGCTAAGGGCGGCTTGAACTTGGCTTGCTTGGCTACCTAGAAGGGGGCTCGAGGTTCGACACCCGACTCGGGCAGAGTTGTGTTTACTGAGCGCCCAAAGGCAGCACGGGAAACCAATTCCTAGATACCCCCTTCCCCCCACCGGTCCACAAATGAGATTGGACCAAAGCGCTCTGAGCATGCTATAAGCATGAAAGTAGCGCTATATAAAAGCTATAATAATAATAGATCTATATAACATGCATAGATGGCATGGCTAACTGAGTCAGACCAAGTTAATACCGCTAAATCCTATAGGAGTTTGTTGGACATTTATTGTGATCCATTGCATGCGATCTCCACACTAAGTGTTCACGTCACTGACATAAATCCCAATATAGAACACTACTATAGACTGGTGTAATAACAATGAGCTGCAGGCAAGTGTTGGTACAGAAGATAGATAACTCTTTGCTACAGAGGAGATAACTCTCTTTGTTTCAGAAGAGAAAGCGCTGATTCTCCAGAGGAGAAAGTGAAGGCTGTTACAGAAGATGAAAAGAAGAAAAAGCAGAGTCACTACCCTGGACAAGGTCCTAGAAACAAGCTAAAAATATAAACAGTCATTCCATCTATCAATCTATCAATCTATCAATCTATCTATCTATCTATCTATCTATCTATCTATCTATCTATCTATCTATCTATCTATCTATCTATCTATCTATAGGGTTAGGGTTTGGAAAAAAATCGCCCCCCACTCCAAAGTTCTGGATCCGCTAGTGACTCTAAGATAATATAATTTCTCTTCGCAAAGATAGTTTAAAGCTTTAACACATGAACATACTAATTATAGTCCATTCATTTCATATTTTAATCAAATTAACATTGAAATTTGTTTTCTAAAGCATTTTCACATGATTGCAACTATTATCCTAATATCGCGTAAATTAAGGTAAATTGGCTATTTTTAGCTCCATTCATAATTTTTTTTAACGTGAATTCATGCATTCGCTTTACTTACAACATTATTATTTTCTTTAATTGTTTCTAATGCACTATATCACTGACTACATCAGCAATACGTAAGTTAAGACCGCGGGCAGCGGGTAATATCTGTCTAGTATATATACATATATATATATATATATATATATATGGTTTCAAGGTTGTCATGGCCAGGGGTGTCAATGGGGATAAGCTCCCATTGTCTATAAAATACTCCTAAAGGCATGCGTCTCAGATAGCCTCTGACAACTAAGTCCAGCACCTGGCCTGCTCGTGTGGCTTAGATATTAAGCCCGGCGAAGCTGCTCTTACTAACAGGTGAAGGGGTGAAGGCGGTTACCTGACGCCACAAAACCAGGAGCTTCGGGCAGATGGAGCTCGTCAGCCTAGTAAGGCAATTCATCTAGGAGAGGGGTACTCTGACTTCAAACCCACGCTGCCTTGCGGTACTAAGGCTTCAGGAGACAACCTCGAGGAAAAATCAGGAGTGAAGCCCCTTAGGCGTTGGGAGTATCAGCTACGGAATTCCCTCCGGCAGCTTCTGCAACTGAGTTGGTGCCAAATGTAATGCGTTGCGTTCCTTTGGATCACATCAGCAAGGTCGAGAGAGGGATCATGACGCATGGGCCACCCATGACCCCTTTATCTGAGGCCCAGGAATGCGCCCCGGAGAGGACACTCTGGTGCTGCTGCAAAGTGGCTAAAAAACACGGGAGACAACAGTTACGGGTTATAAGTCCAACTTGATTGGCGTAATGTATGGACGCCACGGGTTGTCTTTGACGGTGGGAGAGGTCTTCGTGCCTCACTGATCAGCTACCGCCCGCCTCAACCTGGGCAGCCCCCAGACAGTTGGGTGCTGATCCGCCACAGCCTGCCTGCTCTAATGGGTGCTTAGAGCTTAGTTTAAAAAACGAAAAGTAGGCTGTAAACTTGCACCAAGCAACAAAAGAAGAAAAATGAAAAAGAAAATTCCTATTATGCGACTAGCGACATGGAACGTCAGGACAATGTGTCCTGGTCTTACAGATGACCTACGGCAGGTCGACGATGCAAGGAAGACGGCAGTCATTAACAACGAGCTGAAGAGACTAGGCATTGACATTGCAGCTCTCCAAGAAACCCGATTGGCCGAAGACGGCATGCTCCGTGAAGATGATTACACTTTCTTTTGGAAAGGAAAAGCACAGGAAGAGACGCGAATGCATGGTGTGGGCTTTGCTGTCAAGAACAGTCTACTTCCAACAATTGTACCTCCAGTTGGTGGCTCGGAAAGGCTACTAAGCATAAGTATGATGACTACATTTGGAAAAGCCACTCTAATTAGTGCCTATGCCCCTACACTATGTTCACCCCAAGAGGACAAAGACAAGTTCTACGAAGACCTAAAGGAAGCCATTGAGACTATTCCTCAAAAAGATCACATGTTCATTCTAGGTGACTTCAATGCAAGAGTAGGCGCAGACCACACTTACTGGCCAGACTGCCTTGGGCTTTTTGGAATAGGCAGGATGAACGAGAACGGGCAAAGACTTCTTGAATTCTGCGCATACCATAAGCTCTGCATTACGAACACATATTTCAGGACAAAACCACAGCACTGTGTCTCATGGAGGCATCCTAGGTCTGGACACTGGCACCAGCTGGATATGATACTGACACGGAAAAGAGACATTGGAAACATACTGCTGACACGTAGCTTTCAAAGTGCGGACTGTGATACTGATCACACTTTAGTGTCCTGCCGGACAAGACTACGGCCTACTAAGATTCACTCATCACAGGGGAAAAGTAAAGCACGCCTGAATACTGCAAACAAAAAGAATGCTGATCTTAGCTTCGAATTCACAAAGAAATTAGAGGAAGCTTTCAAAAACTTTTCAGTGACTGAGGTAGAAAAAACCTGGACGCTCATACGTGATACTATGTACCAAACATCATCACTGGTCTTTGGCAACAAAACAAAGAAAAATGAAGACTGGTTTGAAGCAAGTCTGCAAGAAATGGAAACTGCCACCAGAAACAAGAGAGCAGCCATGCTAAAATACAAGAAGGAGCCCACCCCTGGCAACTTACAAGCACTCAGATCTACTCGAAACGATGCCCAACGAATAGCAAGACAGTGCGCAAATAAATATTGGCAGGACCTATGTGAAAACATCCAATCCTGTGCCGACTGTGGTAACATCAGAGGACTCTACAAGGGCATGAAAAAAGCCTTTGGACCTCAGACCAGCAAGTGTGCCCCACTTAAGTCAAAAGATGGCTCAATCATTAGTGATCGTGCACTGCAAATGGAGCGTTGGGTGGAGCACTATGCAGAATTTTATCAGATTGAAAATGTCATCTCGCCAACTGCTTTATCTAACTTCCCACCACTTCCAGTTTTGTGCGAATTAGACGAAACACCCTCTGTAAAAGAACTGAGCACAGCCATTGACATGCTTGCACACGGGAAAGCACCCGGAGGAGATGGTATTCCTGCTGAAGTCATTCAGGCTGGGAAGCATGCCCTAATCAAGCCACTCCATGATCTGCTAAGTTTGTGCTGGGAGCAAGGAATGGTCCCCCAAGAATTGAAGGATGCCAACATTGTAACAATTTACAAAAATAAGGGCGACCGCACCGACTGTAACAGTTATAGAGGCATCTCACTCCTTATCATAGTTGGGAAGGCTTATGCCAGAGTAATACTGAAGCGGCTGCAGATCTTGGCAGAACGAGTTTACCCAGAATCGCAGTGTGGCTTCAGAGCTGGTAGATCCACAACAGATATGATCTTCTCCCTGCGGCAGCTACAGGAGAAAAGCAGAGAACAAAGGCAGCCCCTCTTTATAGCCTTTATTGACTTGACCAAGGCGTTTGATCTTGTCAGCAGAACGGGCTTGTTTGCTGTATTAGAGAGAATCGGCTGTCCAGACAAGCTACGGAAACTAGTGTCAGCTTTCCATGAAAATATGCAGGGCGCCGTACAATTTGACAGTTCCGCCTCTGGGCCATTCTCCATCAAGAGCGGAGTAAAACAAGGATGTGTTCTGGCTCCAACACTATTCGGCATCTTCTTTTCGGTTGTACTCACCAGCGCTTTCAAATCAATGGAAGAGGGAGTATATATCCACAGTAGATCTGACGGAAAGCTTTTTAACCTAGCACGCCTTAAAGCCAAAACGAAGAGACGGCGTATCTTGATTAGAGAACTGCTGTTTGCCGACGATGCCGCACTCATATCTCATTCACAAGAAGGATTGCAGAGGCTTGTGAATGCACTGGCAGTTGCTTGTCAGGAGTTTGGACTTACAATTAGTCTCTCCAAGACTGAAATCCTGGCACAAGATGTTTCAGAAACACCAGTGATTTACATCGGAAATCACACACTTACGGTGGTGCAAGAGTTCACATACTTGGGAACAACGATAGCCAGCAACCTTGACTTAGACAATGAGCTTACAAAAAGAATAGGGAAGGCATCTGCAGCAATGGCAAAACTCTCTAAGCGTGTGTGGGAAAACACCAAATTGACCACGGCAACAAAAATCCTTGTCTACAATGCCTGCGTCCT
>JADKLZ010067664.1:0-29288 GCA_021533235.1 Biomphalaria straminea | reverse complement strand
CTTTCTTTTTATAGAATCTATAGAACTCTGTGACATGTTTCGTTTCATTAAGAGAGACAATGTTTTCCCTCTACAACTTGTTGTGTGACTGAAGAGGCCAATCCTTGATACACAGCTTGATAGGCAGGTAAAAAGTTCCCCTTTCAGACTTTGTGGTCTATAGGGCAGATGATGTAAAGGTCATCTGATTCTGTGGCCTATGGTTAACGAGTGTGTCATGTGGCCAACACAACGACAAACCGCCTTTACTCTTGCCCAACTAATGTCAGGTACCCATTAGAGCTGGGTGGACTCAGAGGCGCCCAAAGATTCCGAAATTCAAAATCTCAGTCTTCACCAGGATTCGAACTCGGGATCGGTTCGGAAGCCAAGCGCTTTACCGCTCAGCCACCGCGCCTCCTATAGACAGGTTAGACGTCTGTAATCTCCAGGCACAGTTGCAATTTCATCCTTCTTTCTACTACTGTACGTTGTCTATGTCATCTGCAATCGGGGACCCTTCCCTATGCTCGCTCTCCATGTGGATCTATCCAGTGCCACTTTTTCCAAGCTGATAGTGTCGATTTTGAAGAGCTCAATGTCGCGTTTGCATATAGGCTACATCCGTATACCGTAAATGTGGACGACCAGAATGTCTTGTGAAAGTCCACCTTCTGGCATTCTATGAAAGTGGCCAAGCCAGCAAAGGCGTCTGGTGCTGATAACACAGTGGATGTCCTGGCAGCCTGCTCTTCGTAGCATTTCCTCATTGGTTATTTTATTTTGCCACCTATATACTGTATATAGATATATGTTTCCATATTCTAAACAGCAGTTCCCTGAAGTAGGCCACAATATATATCACTTCCCCAGTCTTAATTTCTCAGTTACTCATTGTAACAGAATAGATAAAACATCTTATACACCTTTCATGTTGAATAAATAAATGTTCACATTTTGATTATCGTGTTCTTATGTTTCGGTAATTAGATTCTACTCTTATTTACCCACTTACGTCTAGTGGTGGGAGGGTTTGTGGTGAAGTGATTTATATTTTCTATTTATAGTTGCACCTTCCAATTTCCAATTTCACACGAGCGGACTAAACTATCTTGGAGGTAAACAAATGATCATCACGTAGTCTTTTTATTTTTATGGGGAAGTATTACATTGTATAGCAGTTTAGATTGTATTATAGACATGCTCGCGCTTAGACATGCGTGCTCAGTAAGACGAATAATTTCCGGGTTAATTTAGTCTGACATTGGCGAATCGAAACGGATAAAAAAGGAGAGGGTTTAGTCAGCTGGGAAGATATGTCGTATTTGTTGGTAGAGAAATTACACAAGGTCTGAAAATAAGTAGTTAATATTATAAGAACCTTATACTTATTCTTATTTAAATTTCCTAATCTTCAACTGTGGCAGGTCTGAGAAAAAAGAAGTCTTAGAGCAGCGTTAAACTATAGGAAGCGCTCCTCTGGGGAGCGCGAGGTCCGCTCAAGGGGACGCGATAACCTGGCAATGGTGGAGGGGGGGGGGAGTGGCCGGTCAATTTCTTTTTCAATGACATTTTTTTTCTTTCATTGAAGTTATTAATCCCTGTTTGATTCTGAGCCAATAATAATGACATTAAGTATATCGTTTTCACGAGAGGCGTCTGCAACAATATAGATTTAAAATATCGACCTTTGAATAAAAAAGAAAAAAAAATTAAAGCAAAGCTTAAATTAAGTGTATCAATTAGCTTGTATCAGTCATGTAATTAAATTTGTAACAGATCTAGACAAACAATAATAAATCTCTGCGAATAGAAATGTTTTTTTTTTCCATTTTTCTGTTTAGCGCAATTTCATGCTTTTAGCTTTCTCAACATGCCATGATCCTATCACTTGTCTGGACCAGTTGGAAACTTGTAGGGGGAGAAAGAACGGGATATCTGGGTGATCGCTTTTTTAAATATTTTTTTTTAAAGGGAAACGACCTGACTTCGAACTTGTTGGCTAAAGCCTTCTCAGGTTTCTCAAGCCATCGCCGCAACCACTTTTCTAGGGAAGAGTTTATAAACATGGAAGAATGTAAAGTTATGTATTGTTTCTATTTCATGTTTGTATTCACAAAGTCTCAGACGACGGCTTTTAAAAGGGGACCAAATCATCGTATAATCAATTACTATCTCTTTCCCTTTTTCGAGATACAAAACAATAATAATAATAATTACCAATAGTTAATTAACTTTTTTTTTGTTGATTCTTGTATTGTATGTTAAAATAAATGATTTGCAAATTTTCAGCTTGGGTGTGGGAGAAATAACGTGTACAAACGTGTACAAACGTGTACAAACGTGTACAAATGTGTACAAACTTTTTACCAGACACACACACGGACAGTTTTTTTTTTACAAGAACCTTTTGAATATTTTTTTACTTGGTCAATATTTAAATATTGAGCCCTACATTGCAAATATAACCGATTTTGATACTTTCAAATCCTCCCTTTTTTCCCTTACAGTCAGCAAAGTGCACCACACAGATTGAAAAAAAGCTGATTAAGATTAAGAGTAGCTTTAGGCTTGCCTCCAAAATAAAATAAAATGTCTTTTGAAAATAAAAGACGTTCTTATTCGTTCTTATTTAATGATACATTCTGTTCAATGCGTGTGTATGAAACTTAATTTTGTCACAAACAATACCTAATCCTAGTTTCTATAAACAAAAGTTGGCAAGTGAAAGAGAGCAGTAAGTAAACTTAGTACTCTAGGTTTCATGTTAATTTTCTGGTAATTTAAGCAGTTTAAACATAATTTGACACCGAGTTACATGCCAGAAGTTACTTACACAATCGAAAAATCTGAGATTGGGAAAAGATTGTTGATAAAAGGCGATTTGTAAAGAAGTTTTTTTGGTACAAAACTGATTTCCTTTGTTCTGCGTAAGTTTCTTATGAATTCTAAATTTTCCCCCAAAAGTCTTTCTTTAAATAATAATGACAAAGGCACGTTAGAGAATAATAATTGTAGAACCACTGCAATTAAATAAAAAGTGTCGTCGTATTTGACTCTCCTGCTTTAAAAGTCATGTTTTCAGTGTAGAGAGGAGGGCGGTAGAATGAAAAGGATTAATCAGATAGTCCTCTCTCCATTGTATTTGTACTCTTTTTGATTGCAATGGACAATTGAGGGGGGGGGGGCATTCCATATAAGAATGTAATATATTGTTCCATACTTTCCTTGGCTTGCTAGGGATACTTCACCTTCATTATTTCGACTTCTGCTGATCGAAAACTTACAAACTTTGTTCATATTCAATAATCAGTAAATAATTTCTAGAGGTTACTCTTAAACCACTTCACAAGACATCCGCCCCAAGAAAACAAGAACTTTACTATCGAATATTTCAGTGACCACAAAAACAAAAAAACAAACAAAAAAAAAAAAAAAAACAACACTTGTAATATTCCTGACACATAGACCCACAAACGTCCTCCAAGAACTAACTCCAATCACTCAATAATATTCTCCCTCTCTCTCGCAACAAATTCAACATACACTGATTCAGTTTAAAGTACTTGCACACTGATCCCATTCATACACTAGGAAGAGTTAGACAAAGGGGTATAACTGTTTCATACTTACATAACAATAAAGAAATAATGCATCTAATCTCACTCTCACCATATATGCTACTGACATAGATAACATACATAGCTTATAATTGTGAGAGATTTTTTTACACGAATGGACCTCATTCAACAATCGTAAACAAACAGCATTTAGCCTCTTCTATACAAATTACGATCTAATGTTTTAATACACAATTTCTATCACGTTAATTCCCCCCCCCCCGGGGGGTGCTGACAATATGATCACATGACTAAATGTTGTTTGTTTACTATTGATGAATCAAGTGAATGAGGTCCATTCGTGTAAAAAAATCTCTCACAATTATGGTGAATGAGGTCCATTGTTTCATTTCTCTACTAAAATAAAATATGATTAGCGTCGGGCGAGGGGGGGGGAGGAGGTAAATGCACCCCTCCCCTCGCGCACGCCCACCCCACCTCATCTCACCCCGGCAACAGAATATACACATTGCTGAACTATATAAATAAGTTGTCTAATGTTAGATAGCTAGTTTAGCTTATTGGGAATTACGCACTTTTATGTACTGACAATGAGCTCACATTTTTATGACGACATAGACTGTAGGGTTAGAGGTTAAGTTTGACGTATAGGAAATCAGTCACTGCTAGACTCTAGAGGGGATAACATGGATAGTAATGACTGACTAGACTGTGGCCCATTCTGTAAATAAATCTTGTTAATTGTTCACCTTGGAGTTAACTTAATAATATCAGGTGGCCGAGCCTTGCTCGGTTAAAGAATTTCTTAAGGAAGGTTATATACCCGAAGTCATTTTGGGAATATTTTTGTAATTACGAAAATTAACGATCGGATAAAGACCAGTAATCTGAAGAGTGTTCTGTTATTTCTAAATGTAATTGTACATGGCGATAAAATATCAAGTCTCTTAAGTGTAGACAAATCACAGCACACGTCCGTCTTATAGTTTTACAATCCATTTTTTTTGCGTAAAACTATTGTAGGCGTAATTATTGGCTTGGAAGAAAGTCTTTGCTCTGTAACTTCTCAGATGGTTACGTTCAGACATTTAATTATGAAATTAGTGTATTCATTATGGCTTTATTACGAAACATCAAGTTACTCAAATCTCTACGTTATAGGGTAAAACATGCACTTTTTGACAAACTGAAATTGTACACTTTTTCTTAATAGATTTTAATGATTTCATTAGCTTTCTAAAGAAACGTTTCCGTGGGGCACATCTGTTACGCCAAACAATATGTTCGTCCCCCATACGGGATACGTGCCCTACTTAGCCTGGCTGTCGAACTATAAGAAGTTCATACCGGGTTTTGCCATCCATCTATCCCAGTGGTGCTACAGCCCAACCCTCCATTAAAATCTCTTTTGGGTCTTTCGTCACCACGCCCAAACCCCAAGCTTTTTACTAAGGTTTATATTTAAATCAAAAGTGGCTGCAGCGTACGCAAACTTGTTGACCGCTAGCTAAATATCATGTTCAGTTTGAGTAAGTAAGGCGTAGAGAAGCTGTGTTATGACCATTTCCTTTGTTTTGGAACGGGACATTAAGACACTGAAGCATGAACACAAGGTAATAATTTAAGAGCAAAATAATACTTTGAATCAAAGAAAAAAAATGAAATTAAATTTGATGTATGATCAGTTATTGTGTTTTAAAGGTTTCGTAAATGGGCCTCATTCACCAATCGTTAACCAACAACATTTAGCCATGTGATTCTCTATATACAAATTATGTAATCCATAAAGGCTGTCACATCACATGATACTTTTTTTTCATTGTTTTATAAATATTATTAACTGGCGATTCGTGAATGAGGTCCATTGTTTACACTTAAATTGCGTAAACCCGTGAGTAACTTTTACTTTGTTATACTCTACGCTTTATTTGCACACACTGAACATGATATCCAGGGTCGACCCTAACATTTGCGGGGCCCTATGTGAAGTAGATTGCACGCGGTCCAGTCAGGGTAGGGATACGGATAATAAGTAAAAATTAAGATTTTGTTGTAGAAAATAAATTCGTCTTTGCATTACACTTTTGTCTATTTTAAGGACATTTGTATGAGTTTCAGGAGTTTTCCTGGTGCGTCTTGAAAACAAGGAAACCACGGGAACCCTATTAAAAGTTATAATGGTTTAATTTAATAATTTACACATTGAATTAGCGCGAGCTTAAAAACCATCATGGACATACGATAGGCTTACAGCAGTAAACTAAAATATTTCTTTCCAAACAAGAAAAGAAAATCTTAATTGGACAATAACTCGGACAATGGTTATGCTTGCCCTGATTTGGCAAAATATGTAGGTCACATCTGGGGCTGCGTAGCTACGGGAAATACTGCATTCCTAATTAATTTTTTGATTCAAAGTCAAGCCTTTTTATAATATTTTTTTGCTGGCAAATTATTACCACGTGTTCATGCTTCAGTGTCTTAATGTCCCATACCAAAACAAAGGAAATGGTGATAACATAACTTCTCTACGCCTTACTTACTCACACTAAAATGATATCTAGCTAGCTGTCAACAAGTTTGCGTACGCTGCAGCCACTTTTGATTTAACTATAAACCTTAGTAAAAAGCTTGGGGTTTGAGCGTGGTGACGAAAGGCCCAAAAGAGATTTGAATGGAGGGTTGGACTGTAGCACCAGTAGCACCACTGGGATGAATGGATGGCAAAACCCGGTATGAACCTCTTATAGTCCGACAGTCAGGCTGAGCAGGGCACGTATCCCTTATGGGGGACGAACATATTGTTTGGCGTAACAGAGGTGACCCACGGAAACGTTTCATTAGAAAGCTAATGAAATGATTTAAATCTATTAAGAAAAAGTGCGCCATTTCAGTTTGTTAAAAAGTGCCTGTTTTACTCTATAACGTAGAGATTGATTTTCGTACTAAAGCCATAATGAATACACTAATTTCATAATTTAATGTCTGAACGTAACTATCTGAGAAGTTACAGAGCAATGTCTTTCTTCCAAGCCAATAATAGTAGGCCTACAATAGTTTTATGCAAAAAAAAAATGGATTGTAAAACTATAAAACGGACGTGAGCTGTGATTTGTCTACACTTAAGAGATTTCATATTTAATCGTCATGTACAATTACATTTAGAACTAAAATAACACTAAAGCTACTCTTCAGATTAGTGGTCTTCATCCGATCGTTAATTTTCGTAATTACAAAAATATTCCCAAAATGACTTCAGGTATATAACCTTCCTTAACCCTTAAAGTGCTGAGCTGTTTCACAATGAGTGCATACCAAATGGAATTACAATTCTGGTGTTAAGAGGCTAAACTACCACACGCATTTTAAGGGTTAAGAAATTATTTAACCGAGCAAGGCTCGGCTACCTGATATTTTTCATAATAGATCAATCCACAATAAGATGGTGCGCAAATGTTTAATTAGGTCGATTGATTAGTTGTTCTTGTTTGCGAAGTGTACTGATGTGACCCTAGTGACGTAAGCGGTGTCAAGTTTTTTTCCCTTTGACTTCATGGAAAAAATTTCATTCATAAAATATTATAGCCAAAATTTGATTTTCGATAAGACATCTTCCTTTCCGATATAACGGTCGACCTCGAGTTATCCCAATGTGGCCAATGAGTTGAGAATTTTTCTCACTAATTTGCAGATACGTTGAAATTTTAAAGAAAATCGTTAGAGCCGTTTTCGAAATAAAAAAAAATATATATAAATATATATATAAATATATACAAGAATTGCTCGCTTAAGAGTATAGGATATGAGTCTTCGTTTCTGTTGGTACCTTGTCTTTACTTGTGCATGTTTTCAAAGGACTCGCAACTGTAATACATCATACAAGGTACGCACGCATCTAGTATAATTAATCATCTTGAGAAATACTTCAGCTACAACGGATGTACACATGCAGCCCGTTACACTATATTATTAGTATATATTATTTTGTACACAAGTTGTGGGATTTGTCCACAAAATTCGACATTGGGGGAGGTGTATGGTGCCGTTTAGTAGGCGGGGGGGGGAGAGATCGCCCATACCGCACCACCCTTTGGATCCACCATTGGTCCACCATAGATAGGCCTGTATGCTATAAATCTAGGTCTAAGAGTCCACTATCCTTCCTATATCAATGCGCGCTTCTGTTGGGTGCATCCAGATCAATGGTCAAGACGACCTCGTTGCTGTAATGGACATCCGGCCGGCTCGGTGCTACAAAGGTCACTTCTATGATGATCTGCCGACACGAGCACGGTGAGCACGGCTCTAAGAAAGACTTTGATTATTTCTGTGGTCTAATAAATAAAACAAAAAAAGTACAAAAATCTCCTCCTCCTTTTCTGTTACGCTAACTGAGCTACATCTAGTTCAAGTGTAAAGGCAAGTGAACCCCTTATGGGAGCTCTTCAATAAAAGTGTGTTTTCAAAAATATCCTGTCTGGATTCTGTTAAAATTCTGCTAACACTAAAGTCCAGTTTAGTAGTGCAGCTATTTAGATGTAAATACCAGTGACGTAGTCATGTGATAGTTTGTAAAGTGCAAGTAATGACCATTTTCCTGTGTACTTTTTACTTTTTTTTTTTAACCAGGCTTATATCAACTCTGTCTGTCTGGTAAAAAGTTTGTACACGTTATTTCTCCCACACACAATCTCGGATCTAGCTGAAACTTTAAACAATTATTTATTGTATCTGATAACACAAGAATAAATAAAGATTAACCGATTCGTTTATTAATTATTGTTAATTGCTTTCTTTGGTATTGAACAATGGGAAAAAATGTTACTTTTATAGAGCTCTTGATGTACATGTAAAGTTATTCCCCTTATTACATTGTTATTTTTTTTTTTCGCTCACTTCCTATCCTATTTATGCAGTCACAATATAGCGTCTCTTTACCTCAAATAAGCTTGTTCAAAATATTATGGATTTTCCTATTTCTTTGACATCCCATTGATGTGAAAAACAAATTTGGCTCTCCCAGAAAAGAACACTATATATTTAGGATTGAATTATTATGCAAAAGTCTGGATTCTCGGATCAAGCTAAAAATTTTGCAGAATTATTCATAGTCGATGGCAATACATAATTAAATAAAAAGATAAACAAACAATGAATTAATCAAGACCTACTGGCACGTCTTACAAGTGGGCTTAAATCTGTCCAGACTTACTGATAAGTCTTACAAGTGGGCTTAAATCTGTCCAGACTTACTGACAAGTCTTACAAGTGGGCTTAAATCTGTCCAGACATAGGACATTAATAAAGAAGGCACATACATCTGGCAATTACTCGTTAGAAATCGTTTTGTCTATATTAATTTAATCTGTAATGAGATATGACCTATCAGGTTTTCTTGTATAGTATTTATTATCTACGATATAGATTATCATTTCCAAAGAAATGTTGCTTACATTCTCAAAGTTTAAAAGGTCTTGTGCAATAGCTGATTTGCTTACCTCACTCATGTAGCCTATTAGGCAGAGGCAAATTAAGTTTAGTTTGGCCCAGGGTTTTACATCATACATACGGCTATAAAGAGAGAGAGAGAGAGAGAGAGAGAGAAAGAGGGAGGGAGGGAGAGAGAGAAATGTCTTGAGTTCTCTCAATCAATCAATTGTTTTCACCCCTTGAATGCTGCTACAAGAGAGGTGTTAAACTACACAACACAAATAATTCATTTTTTATGGTAAGACAATCTATATATTATTTCTCAAAGTAAGAGGTCAAACGTGCAACAACATGCAACAACAAGTAAAGAGGTCATTTCTATTTTTAGCTCCATTAATAATTTTTTTAACGCATTCGCTTTACTTATTTTATAATGCGAAAAATTAGAACCATATTTAAAACTCGAATTATTTATGTATTTAATAGTCAAAGAGAAAAGTTTTCTAGAGCATAAATTGTTTATAATTCGTTTTAAAAAAAAAAAATCCATTAACTTGCAAAAGACCTTTAATACGAGTATTTGTGGACAATTGTGGTGGAAAAAAAAAATCATTAGCAAGGTTAGAGAGACAAGTGGAGTTTTGTTCTTCGACTTTTTAAAAATTATATTTTTATCTTTTCAGTCTGTAGTGTGCTATTGTGTTTGTAATTGAAGATTGTGTTCAACCATATGCCAAAGACTTATTTCCCTTACAGCTTGATGGTTAACAGCGTTATAAATGACTATATTTTGTTAAAAATGTGTTTGATTTCTTTTAAAGCAATAGCTTAACAGACAAATAATTATAGGGATGTTAAATCGACAGGATGGCGCGGGGAATCTGTTGTAAGTAATAAAATGGCTTAATTTAATAATTTTTACACTTTAAATTAGAGCGGGTCCTATAAAATTGCGGGTCCTATGAAATGCGGGCCCCACTGCGGTCGCCGGCCCTGGTAAATAGCGGCATATGCTATGCCGCCGGTCAACTAGTTCATTTTACAACTTCTGATATCTTTGTGTCTTGAATACACTATTTTCAACTTTCGGCCGTTTTTTTCTTTACCCACATATTCATTTCGTCCTTTTTCTTTCCATTTAACGTTCCATTTTTTCCAATCTTTCTATTTTGTTTCTTTTTTTTCTTTTTTTTTTCCCTATCTAATCTTTTTTTCTTTTCTTTTTTTTCTAGATCTATATTTATTTTTTTCACTCTTTTCTAAAACATTTTTACGAAATTCGCTGAAAAAAAAATATTCTCAATCGACAGCCCGTGAAAGAAAAGCTAATTACACATGTAAAAAACCCTGCCCAGGCTTAGACCAAATCTCTAGAAGGCTCGATCATTTTTAAAGAATAAGAAAAGAAAAACTGGAAATGAACAGAAGAGGGAGAGGGTAGGTCTATGAACGGGCTAATGATTTTAATTTTGTCAAACAAGTTTCAATGTTCCGGTGTATTTAAGTGAGACTCTACCAGAGAAATTATGATTTCCCAATTCAAATAATAAAAAAGCATTAAAAACAACAAAAACAACAACAGCACACACACTTTATATTTAAAAGTAAAACCGCACTAAAAAAAAGAAAAAGCGTTAGGTGCACTGACCTATATATATATATATATATATTAAATCTAAACTGATACAAAAAAAAAGTGGAAAATTTCAAACAAGGCGTTGTTTTGTAAAGTAGCTATAAGAAGTAAAGTTATTTTTTTTAACCCTAACCTATAATAAGGCTTGTCTTCAAGTCGGAAGATTAATGAGAAATGCAGTATTTCCCTTGACTACGCAGCCCCAGCGAAAAAATAATCTGGGTCGACCATCGCGGACAATGGTTATGCTTGCCCTGGAAGTGGCAAATTTTAAGATACATAATCTAGAAATTTCAAGGTAATCAATCTATATAAATGTACATAATATGATTAAAATCAACAAACGTGAAATATTTCAATGGAAATTTACAGGAAATGGCTTTATTTAATAAATTTGTTGGAATATATGGTTCTGTGTTTAATAGCCCTTTCTATTTAAAAATCCGCAAAATGGCATTGCATTATTTCTAAACTCTGAAAAGTAAAGATCATTGTTTTTCTAAGACAGAAAAGATCGATTGTTCGAGATTCGAGTCGAATTCCCTTACAGCTTGAAAGGGAGTTACATCAATAACAATCTATATATATATGTGTGACCTGGTTATTATCGGAGAACAATTCGTCTCCGTTATCCAGCCTAGGTATAATATATATTAACAATCTATATATATGTGTGACCTGGTTATTATCGTATAACAATTCGTCTCCGTTATGCAGCCTAGGTATAATATATATGGGTCTATGGTTGGGTGTGTTTAGTAGGATTTTAATTGAAGTCCACACCAAAGCTATTTTTAAAAAGTATTTTCTAGTATTTTTAGTGCGTTTTCATTTTTTAGCGGCCCCCGTAAGGGGAAAAAGCCGCTATTAGGTTTGTGCAAAATGTCCGTCTGTCCGTCTGTCCGTCTGTCACACTCAGGGCGCCAAAACTAGAAGAGATACGAAAAATATTTTTTCACCATTAAATGCGGCTTGAAAAGTTTAGGTGCAACGGCTACTTTTAGTTTTCTAAACGCAAACCGTTTAATTTATAAAAATTATTATCCAAGCGATTTTTTAATAATAAAACACCAATTGTGAAGCAATTACGTAAATCTAAGGGAGGAAATGGTACTATAAGAAATGCTCTAGACATATAGATATCACGCACATTTTTTAAAATGAACTTTTAGCAGCGGCTTTCGTGTACTAGCGTAAAGACCGGAAATGACATGATTATAAACTAATTTCTTAAATTAAAAAAAAATCAGATTTTTAAAAATAAAATTGTATAATGCCCCCATCAATATGAAACTAACATATTTTGTGCGTTTTGTCTGTTGGTTGGTCTGTCCGTCACGGTTAGAAAAAAACACTAAAGGCTTTTGAAAATATGATTTAACCTTTACTGTTCTTTCAGAAATATTGCGATAGTTTAAGGATAGGAGCATACAGTAATTGAGCCAGGGACTTAGAAGGAACATCCGAAACATCTTGCGAATAGGCGGATCTGACAGGGATCCGACTCCGACGGGGGGCGCCTCTGAGTTTGTGTTTCACACAAACTCTCTTTGTAATCTTGTTAATAAAAGTTTTGTATTTCTACATTTATTTTCTTTTCTTTTGATTATTTTCGCCTTTTTAGCTTAAAAATTTTACAATCCTTTTCAACCATTAATGCATTGAAGTGATCGAGTTTAAGATTTTAAAAAAATATTATTTTTATACTTGTGAAAATGGTACATTATTTTCGCGGATATAACCCGCACACGCGTGGGCTTATACCCTTGACAAAATACGAAATAAGTAAAAGCAAAATCATACAACCCGCACCCTTATATACCCTACCCTTATATACCCTACTACATGTGCAATGCGTGATTTACCGTAAGCTGCCGGTACATAAAGTTGTTGCTCACCAGACGTCTGTCCCTCGAGACGTGCTCCAGTTGTTCCATAGAGTGCAACACCCGTCTGAAATACGGTCGTATCTGTAGTAAGTTTAAGGATAGGGTTAGGTTAGGATTTGTTCCATTTATGCTATGATGATGAAAATATATTTAAAATATCTAATTTAATAGTATTTTTATAGTTGTGAAAATGGTACGGTATTCAGGGTATTGTTCATTACAAAATCCTAAGACATTCAAACACCGCATCACAAACCAAGAGATTAGAGACACGATGACATGCTAACTATTAAAAAAAAACGCAAACTCGAAATGTATGGCCATATAACAAGATCTTCGTGGCTCGCAAAGACCTTCCTTCAGGGAACAGTATCAGGAAAAAAGAAGAAGAGGCAGACAGAGAAAGCGATGGGAGGACAACATAAAAGAATGGACGGGCCTGCCATTGAAAGAGGTTTTAACTAAGACAAAAGAAAGAGAGGAATGGAGAAGGACGAAGGGATAGGTAAAGAAAAAGGTAAAAAGACCTTAACAGCATCGAAAGGTCTGAAAGGGATACTTTACTTTTTTTTTTACAAAGCTCATATCAACTTTTTGTCTGTCTGTCTGGTCAAAAGTTTGTACACGTTAGTTCGCCCACACACAATCTGGGATCAAGTTGAAACTTCACACAATTATTTCTTTGACCTGACAAAACAAGAATCAATAATAAAACCAATTAATCAGTTAGTTAATCAACTATTGGTAATTAATTTGGGCTGTACATTTCAAAGCAAACATTTCCTGGATCTCTTAATAATGATAGACCGCTGACACAATTCATCATTTTAGATTAGTGTATCAACTGAGTTGTCTGCCGATGTTGATAGATCTGTTCGATTTAAATCAACGGTCAAGTTGTCCGCTAATCTCCATTGGTTTGACCAGACAGAGTCAATGATTTTTTTTTTAAATAAAATCTTTTCATTTGTATTTTAAAATATATTATTATTTTACCTTTTCTTTCCCCACACTACACACACCTACATATAAGTAGATGTCACACATTGGTTACAGGTTTGTTTTTGTACCAACAATTTTATTATACAATATTTATACGTTTATTTTCTTTAAAGCTTATATACAGACAGATTTCATTTTTTTTTTGATCCGTCATATTTTTTTTTGTTGAGTCTTTGAAAATGATTACTAAGAAGCTACTAAAGCCTAGTCGCTAATTAAATATTGTTTAGGGCTATAACCCAGCTTCCATGTTGTTCTATTTATACAATACTTATATCAACTCACTCTGTCTGCCTGGATTCTCGGATCTTTATAAATAATTATTAGTGTTCCTTATAAAACATGATTCCATTAAAACATTAGCGAGTTAGTCAATTGTTAATAATTATTAACTTAAAAAAAAATCAAATAAATTATTGAGAGATATAGTTGAACGTGCAAAGTTTTTTCCCTTAGATAAACTTTTAAAAAATGAATTTTAAAAATCTTTAAACTCAGTGACTTCCCTTGTTTCGTTCATTGACATTGGCTAAAGATTTATTGAGTTTAATTTTAAATTTGTTTTCTTTTTTTTTTTTTTTTTCAAACTAAAGACACGGCGAGAAGCAAAACAAAATCGAGATCTAGATGCTCAACTTACAGCCAGAGGGAGATCTCAGGCCAATGACCGGTACTGGTTGGACTTTCAGTTTCTGCCACTAGCGGATCCAGAACTTTGGAGGGGGGGGGCGATTTTTTTCCCAAACCCTAACCCTAACGCCCAGTAAACCCTAACCCTATGCATAAATATATATATTTACGAGAATAAAAAAGCTGTGTTTTTTAACCTTCGTGAAAAAAAAACAAAAAAAAAACAGTCATTTTGAGGCAAGCTGGAGTCTGAGGGAGGGCTGTAATCTTCGCCAGTGGGATTCGGGGCGAAGTCCCGACGCTAGAAGCGTTTTCTTCCATTTTTAACTGCAGAAACGCATTCTTCTGACATCTACAGCTCATTATTAATCAGTAGATTTCGGGGCGAAGCCCCGACGCCAAAAGCGTTATTTTGCATACTTCACTGCAGTAACGCATTCTCTTGAATCTACAACTCATTATTTATCAATGGTGTTCGGGGCGTAGCCCCGACCCCAAAAGCGTTTTCTTGCATTCGTCACTGTAGTAACGCATTACTTATGTTAATAATATATACTAATTATTTTATATTTCTCTATATTTTTAGATTATTTCGCCCCCCCCCCTCTAGTATGTTGGTCGATATGGTGGGGTCGGGAGGGGGCGGTGGCATCAATTCCGCCCCCCCCATAAGCTTTTGAGTTGGGGGGGGCGGTCCAATTTCGGGTGGGGGGCGGATGAATTTTAGTTTAGAATTCACACAATTAGTATATGAATGTATTACTTATGTTAATAATACTCAATCTTTTACTTTTAGACCTTATTCTATCTTCTAGACCCTTAATCGATCTTTTACTTTTAGACCCTATTCAATTTTCTAGACCTCTATTCTAGATGTTAGATCCTATTACTTATTTTAAACATCTATATCAACATTTAGCCCCCTATTTTATCTTTCAAAATAACTTTCCTAAGTGTCCGATAAATGTCTCAAGTCAGCGTCCACCTTTGTAAAATCGCTGACCAATACAATATTAGGTAAGACCACTCCAAGAAACACAAAATGTCCGGTCCTATTTGTCGGTCAAGAAATCCGGCTATTATCGGAGAGATCTTTGTAATGAACGCTTCTTTGTACACACATCTTCTTCGGGACACAGAAACTGGGAATTGCCAAACACGGAGAAGAAATTTCTGAACCGCCATTACAGTCATTCCTCCAGTCATACGGCAGTCACCAGGGAGCTGGGACTCGGACTTGAAGATGTCAGCGGTAAGCGCTCAAATTGTCCACCATCTTCTACCAACCTAATTATTTCGTAAGGCGGCGGGAAGATCGAGGTCGTTTGATTGGTTGGCCTGCGTCACGTGCGATAATACCAGCCATTAGCTGGACGCCAAGAGTGAACCGCCACAATCTCCACAGGAAAGTGCTTGTCAGGGACTCTTACTATCACCGGGCCCGACTTAATTTGGGGGTGGGGGGGGGGGGGGGGGGGGGGGAGGAGTGGTAGGGCAACTCATGGAACTTTTTTTGTTGTTGTTGGTTCACCTTCTTGACGTTAATCTGACTTATGATGCTGACAAGAGCCATCACCTGGACATGAAGTGGCTATTATGGGCTATATTTGTAGGTAATGAATTGTGTCATATAATTACGTTGAGATTTATTTCCCATTGTATACAGTTCATAAAGACACCAAAATAAATACAAAAAGTCTATGAACTGGGTAACGGAATTAAATAGAAGAGAAAATATATAGAAACAGAGAATCACAATACAAAAAATCTCTTGTAAATTTAATTATACATTAGTATTTTTGTTTAAAGCTGTTATTCGTCTGATGTATGTCTAGGTTATGGAATGCCTGGGTGATTGAAGCAATGTAATTGTTTTTTTAAGTATTATTCAATAAAGAATAGCATGACTGACAGGGGCCCAACTGAGGGAGCTCGCTCAGAACAAAGTCCGATAACGTAGTACTGTTGCGTCCTACGCTCTGCTAAAAATCAAAAGGATTAAGACCATTACGTGAGATAAAGTAACTTAAGATTATCGAGAATTTGCTAGTTCTTCGTTGTGGAGGGAAAAATGTCTTCTGCTACAATGGGGTCCATTCACCAAACGTAAACAAACAACATTTTCTCTATATGTTCTATACAAATTACGCAATCCGTAAGGGTGTCACGTGATCCGTATTTTTCACTATTTTATCAATATTATGACGTGGCTAAATTTGTTTATTTACATTTGGTGAATGGACCCCATTGTGTTTTCCCGGAAATCTAAAAAAAACAAAAAAAAAAAACAAAACAAGAAATCAAGCAGATCCCCCAATCCACAAACAAACATAGGCCCTAATGTCTAAGTATTTTATTTGTCAACCTATTCCTGAAAAAGCTGATCAAAAATACTTTGAGGAGTTCTAGAAGAATTTTTTTCTCCACTCTGTGAGAAGCATCTCTTCACTGAGCTAATGGCGGTAGATGAGTTCTAAACATTCAAAGAAATATTCCAATAGCCCTTGAAACAATTGTCTCAGGACTATAGGCTATCGTTGAAAACAAACTACTGTGATGGGTTGAGTAGACAGAGGACATCACCAGTCTAGCACTCTACACGTTCTTTGACCATGTCGCAATATTCTTCAGATAAGCATGTAATAACGCTTGTCTTCGTGTCCGAGATGAGTGAGGAATGCAGTATTTACCGTGGCTGAGCAATATTATTTTGCCACATCCAGGGCAAGCATAACCATTGTCCGCAGGTGGTCGATTTAGATTTTATTTTTGCCGTCTGCATCTGTCCTCGGCAGCGGATTTTTTTTTAGATGAACTTAAATAAAACTCAAAGGTGTAAGTATAAAAATATTCAGATGTATTTTGTAAAATTCTGTGTTTCCATGTAGAAATATTTATTGTATTAAAAAAAATATTTATGAAATTTTAATTTCAGGTTTATTTTTTTCTAAAATCGAAATGTGAATACTAAATCTCATTTTTTTAGTCTACATCGCACATGGCATATGTCAGAATTTCCTTTTCTTTTCTGGCGTATACATTTTGCTTTTCTTTCAAATATTTTGTTTCTAAATAATTTAGTTCTTTTTCCAATATCTCTCTTCAAATAATCAAAACTATATTGAGGGTGGAGGAACCTGGACAAGATCTCGAACAATGGCTCTAACGATTTCCCCAGAAACTTAACAGCTGATTATATCGCTGAGAAAAGATGAATTATTAGCTTGTTGGCCACATTGGGAAAAGTCTAGTTTGACCTTTAAAAAAATTTTCAAAGTAAAAATAGAAATAAATTTACATTTTGCTTGAGAACTAGGTCTAGATCTAGACCCAACATCGGTTTTGGAAAGAACTAACGCGTTCTTGAAAATAACTATCGCGTTCGGGAATTTCCGAATATAAGGCATTACCCATTGTTCATGAACATTTTGCACATCGTCCTTCTAAGTCAGTAGTTCTCAAACTTTTTTGTCTGACGGCACACAAAAAACTACAAAATTTCGCGGTACACCACAATGATCAACAGTCGTTTTATAATAAAAAGAAAATATATTTGATCTGTGAAGGGTGTGCTTGTTTTTGAGAGCAAATGCGATCTAATCGAGGCTCCAAAGTCGACAAACTCGCATTTCATCGTCTATTGTAAGAAGTCTCTCTCTTTTCTTAGACTTCATTTCAGTCAGTGCTGAAAATCCAAACTCACAAAACCATAAAGATGAAAATAGAAGAATTAATTTGATTGCTTTTAAACTGATTGCAAGTTATAACTTCTTAATTGACATCCAAAACACATCCGGCTTTTCTCTGCAAATCTTGACTTAAGAACGGCATCGTTTTTTTAAATCAATGAGCTGCTCTTCTTCTTCAGTTGTAAGATTTGTACATTTATTGTTTCCAAATGGATAGCTGACCCATCCATATTCTTTACTTCCAACTGTTGGAAAGTAATGCTGTGATGCTGACTGCAGGTGTGTCAAAGTGTCCAAAATTTAGGGGGTGATATCTTTATTTGAAGCACATTCATTGTAATAGGAAAGCAGTCGAAGACTCCTTTCAAAATCTTACTTTGCCACAAAGACAATTTTTCACCAAATGACTTCAGTTTTGAGGCTGCAGTGATGATGGTTTCCGATGGTCCTTGAAGATTAAATTCAATGAATTTAATTTGCCAAATAAATCAGAGAGAAATTTCACCTTCACCCTCCAGATCTCATCATGAATAGAAAATCCAAAGGCTTTTTTTTTTCAGCCTCCAAGAATGAAATCAGCTCTGCCTTGAGTTAAACGACACGCTTTAACACTTTTCGCCTGGAAAGCCAATGAACGTCGGTGTGATACAGGAGATATTTCTAGTCTGAATCCATTGTTTCACAAAGGTGAGAGAAAAGTTGGGATACAAGGGATCGAGAATTGATAACTTCATTAAATGATCAAGAATAGACATCAAATCTTTCGGCAAAGACTTGAAGGCAAGAGCTTCTCTGTGGATTATGCAGTGAACAACAAATACATTTGGATTTTCTTGACGCACAATAGTGACGAATCCATTTCTATTTCCTTGCATGGAAGGACAGGCCTCGGTACAAACGCTGACATAGTTTTTCCAATGTATTTTGAAGAGCAAAATGTTCACCACTTTGAAAATTTCTTCGCCTTTGTTCGTAGTTTGTAAGACTTTGCAAAAAAAGAATTCGTTGATACATAATTTCATCCTTTATGAACCGAATAAAAACTAGCAGCTGGGCTTTGCCGCTAACATCCATGGATTCATCAACTTGAAGAGACAACAGCAGAGACACTTCATCGTCAGTCACGTTGAAGTGTTCGCAGATTTGATCTTGTGTAATCTGACGATAAGTCTTCAATTCTGTGCGAGATAGTATCATTTGACAATGGAACTTTCTTAACTTTTTCAGCGGCATCGGGTCCTAGGATAGTTTCAACAACTATTGCTAAAGCTGGTGCTTGTTTATTTTGTTGAGCCCTGATGTTTTCAAAGTATTCTTTCGGTTGAAATTTTGCTGCTGGATGTTTTGTTTCCATGTGTCTCTTGAATTTGCTTGGAACATGCACCTCATTTAACAGAGCTGCATTGTAAATCAGACAGAATGGCAATGGAGCATCTTCAGGTCTCGAAGATATGAAACCATATTCGATGTAATCTTCTTTGAACACTCGTTTTTGTTCCTTGTTTCTCACTAAACGCTTTCGCAGTTTCAATCTTTCTAACGTATTTCTCCGTTGATAACAATGAATAACGCTTATTGATAATTTGTTATTATTAACATGAACCTAAACAATATACATCAAACACATCGCTTATTGTTATCGTTGCCAATTCAAGAACTGCTGTGCGTCTGCAAAGGCGGATTACATCTGAGTCATTATAATAATATATGTATAATGGAAAATTCCATAACCTGAATAGCTAACAATATAGAGCGATCCACTACTATTACTGGTCGTTATAAGTGGGGATGTCATGGCAACTTAAAACAAATTTGAATAGTAGGCAGACCTGTGTAACGCTGCACATGTGGCATTCTGTAAACTCCAGCGGCACACCTGCAAATCTTCCACGCACACTAGTGTGCCGCGGCACACAGTTTGAGAAACACTGTTCTAAGTGTACATCTAAAGGCCTATCATTGGAATATTATTAAGTGTAGTAGATCTATACATTCACTTAACCGGGATTCGTTCTCGATGGGTGGGTAGGGTGGAGGCATTGGACGGGGATAAAAATGTTCCATTTTTTTTTAAAGCTAACATTCGTTAGTTATTAAGAGAAAAAAATCGCTCCCTTAAGTTGTCTAAAGGTGGTATTGACTTTTTAAAAACATATTTTAAATTTTACTAGTTGACCGGCGGCATGGCATACGCCGCTATTTACCAGGGCCGGCGACCGCAGTGGGGCCCGCATTTCATAGGACACGCAATTTTATAGGACCCGCTGTAATTTAAAGTGTAAAAATGATTAAATTAAGCAATTTTATTACTTACAACAGATTCCCCGCGCCATCCTGTTTTCTTATCACACAAAACAATCTCTTCCGGCTTCCACTTTTTTAACCTTTCTTCCATTCACTACACAAATTCTAAGAGAGTTTTATGAAACAAAAATGTGTGCATTGCAATTGTGTGTAGGCCTACTTTATTTTTATACTTATAAATTGTGTTTAATCTCTAAGACTGAGCATAAAGCAATTTTTACATTTTTCATAATTTGGAAATCCGAATTCAATATTAGATATATGTGCATGTTTTTACGTTACACTTAAAGTTACTTCCTTTTTCCAGTCTATATTTATTTACGTCTCTGTTATTTTGTTTCGTGAATGAAAATAGTGCGGATTGGGATGCACCAATTTCCATTCACACCGCGTGCGTGCGCCATGGGATCTTTCCAATTACTTGTTGCTTGTTGCTCGCTTGAACTTGGTCTTTTGAGGAATATATATATAGATTCTTGTTTCTTTATCATTTACTTTTCGTTTTCTTTATTTGCGTTATCTTTTTTAAAATTATTTTTTTAACCCCCATTTCTCCTGCGACGATGACACTACTCACTACACTAATGATTTGCTGTAGGGAGTGAACATTATTTGATAGTGTCAGTACACCTTGACCCTGTCCTTGAACCTGAATGGCTACTAGCGAGTTCATTGACTGGACACTTCAGTTGTTTACATTTCCCCAAATTAACCTCCAATCAAAAGTCACAACGCCCTTACACCGCGCAACTTCCCGGTACACCCAGACATCAATGGAGTGATGATTAGAGCATTGAGATAAGGGAGGCCCCGTCAGACTGATTGAGTTAGCCTGTTTAACCAACATAACATTCAAACCAGCTTGTTTATGCTTCATTAAACTATACGAAAAGAGGTTCATATACGTCAATGTAATGTGATTAATATGACTATTACGTGCTGTGCGTATCACGGATATCAACATCCGGGCCGACACGGATTCGATGTCAAGGGAGACACGACTGGCAGTGGCGTCACTAGCGTCGATGTTACCAGGTGCGGTTTGCTCATAGTGTCACCCACAATTCACCCCCCCCCCAAAAAAAAAAAAAAAAAAAAAAACAACAACAACTAAAAATCGTATTAACATTAATTTGTGATCTAATTATATCTTGAAAATGAGAGTAGATGGCTATAGTTGTTAAAATTCGCTTGATTATGATATTTAATCAATATTTTTATGACATATATTTAAATATGCGATTACTAAAATTAGGAAACAGACTGAGCATCAAAATAATTTCTTTATTAGGCTTACTTGTAAAAGTGCTTCTCAAACTTTGAATAGTGACGCCCACATAGACCAGTGCTTCTCAAACTTTGACAAGTGACGATCACCTCAACCAGGGTTTCTCAAACTTAAGTTTCGCTAAACAAAAACAATTGATAAAAAATATTTCAAATCGCAGAAATTTATTATTGTTAGTCTAGATTCTAGATCTATAAAAAATTAACTACAAGATTGATTCGAAATGATTTTATGCAATTCACTCAATAGAAGCGATGTTTAAAAATATTAATTTGTTGGTCGTCTGCTTCTGTCAAAGTGCATTGTTTCCCCTTGGGTGTCACCTCCTGGTATGTGTGTCACTTGATATGGTCAGCAGCTCCGGCACAACAAATAGTGAATCTACTGATGACTGAGTCAAGTTCTGGACTGTTGTAGTCCTTCTCTTATCTTATATAATACAGACGTTACTTCAAAAAAGAAGATGATTACGTCATACGCCAACGCGTTATGCATTCAGTAATGCATTTTAACCAATGACTTAAATTCTGCCAAGTCACTGATTTTCCTGGCTAGCTCAGGCGACACATCCCTTGCTCTAGTGGTACTAGGGAAGAAGATTATAGTGATATCTTCAACTCTGAAGGAACATACGAAACATCTGCCGAAAATCAGCCAAGTAATAGATACAGTTTCAGATAATGCTGAGATTCAAACAAATGCAATAAGTTCGCAGAAGACAACGAAGACAAAATAAAATGATTTAAACATCAATATAGTTCGTATTTTGATTCATTTTGTAATCGAATCTAAAATATTCTTTAAAAAAAACAACTCTAAACTGAATTAATCTGATTTTTATAATTAAATATAAAATGCAATTCCAAAATCATAAATGAATAAATCTAGCAATAAATGCTTTATTTCGACACAGAGGTTATTGCCTGGCGGGCTATTTTGAAACTTCTCTGCTTTGGATGTGACCAGACTTTTTCCTAAAGGCAGTTGACAACAATTTCAAGAAAATATGCCCCCTTTACCTGAAACGACTATTTTACCTATCTCACCTAGAAGTATTATCCATCTCACCTAGAAGTATTATCTATCTCACCTAGAAGTATTATCTATCTCACCTAGAAGTATTATACATATATTATACATATACATTATATATTATACATATACATATATAGATGTGTGTAGGCTCTGAACTTGTTGCTGCTTAAATAAGCATCTGCTCTGACCGTGGCATAGTTTTATAAATAAATGTTGGCTTATGTGTGTAAAATATACTTTAAAAAAATAACAGAAACTCAACACTTCGTATTTGTGTTCACTAAACCTAATATAAAGGGGACTTATTCAGCTTATACCACCAGTTCAGCAAAGTTCTATGTCTCTTTCCAAGGGAAGATTGAGTTAGCCTGTTTAACAAACATACCATTCAGAAATTAGAAGTTTATAGATATGCATAGACATAAATAAATATAGACTGGAAAAAGGAAATAACTTCATGTAACCTGAAAACATGTATATCTATTGTATTCGGATTTCCGAATTATGAAAAATTTAAAAATTGCATGATCTTCAGTCTTAGAGATTAAACAAAATTTATCGACATAAAATAAAGTACACACAATTGCAATTCACGAATTGATACGTCATAAAACTCTCTTATTGACCAGTCTATATTTATTTATGTCTATGTAGATATGTGACCAGCACCAACCTAAATATATTCTCCTAAATTTACTTTCGTTGCATCAATTGGGGGAAATGTGGGTCAAACTGCGACTGACACATATATATTTATAGAGGAAGAGACGATATGTTGAAACTAAACTGTTGTAGATCCGGCGGAAGTGATATGCAGGTTAGTGGAGTCTGAGCTGTCTGGTACTAGGAATCTAAGAGTTTTCCTTCGTGCTACCAGTGAACGGTATTGAGGACCTGGAGCGACATTGGGAAGTGTGTCTGTGGTCTGTACTAAGGTTTAGGTACAAAAGGACTGGGGCAACTTAAGTCAAGACTCCTCGTGAATTGAGAACTGCTGTTAATGTCTGTGTGTTTTATGACTGTAAATTAATACATCGTCAATTATTAATTCCTTTAATGACTCGGCGAGGTGGCTGAGTGGTAAATCGCTTGGCTTCCGTACTGGAGGTCCAGGGTTCGAATCCTGGTGAAGACTGGGATTTTTATTTCGGAATTTTCGGGCGCCCTTGAGTCCACTCAGCTCTAATGGGTACCTGACATTAATTGGGTAAAGTAAAGGCGGTTGGTCGTTGTGCTGGCCACATGACACCCTCGTTAACCGTAGGCCACAGAATCAGATGACCTTTACATCCTCTGCCCTATAGACCACTAGGTCTGAAAGGGTAACTTTACTTTACTTTACTTTTTATGACTCGTCATTTTTGCATAAGAAACCTCAAACAATACTTAAATATTAATTACTAAGAAGAGGAAAAAAAAGCACTAAAAAGATTAAAAAAAAAAGTTGTGTGAGTTGAATTACATTAAATCACCGATGTATTAGAATTTGATCAATGAGATTAAAGTGACGGATGTTTAAATGAATATTTCCATCGAGATTCTCAAATTTGTTGAAATTCTCGCGGACGGGGGATCGAAGTAATATGATTGGAGGGGAGGGGGCTGAGCTACCAATAAATTGCTCCGACCCCATCTTCCCTCTTCTTGTTGTCTGCCCGATGACTCCAAGCGAACGTCGAATACAGACGGAGTCATCCAAAATATTTGCATACGTTTGAAAAGAGCAAACACCGGCATATTGAGGGACAAGACATGAGATCGATTCCACTGGATACACGTGGACATAAGGATTGAAGTGAATGCCCTCGACGGGGATGGATTGGAAAAAAGGTTTTTATTCTTTTTGTGAGCATTAAATGTTTGCACCCTGCGTGACGTAAGGTTGACAGCGTGTCGTTGAGTTGTACATCACGAGGAGACAGTGACGTCAATATTTTGGGGCTAGGCAAATAAAAACAAATGACAAGCAATAATAAGCCATGTGAATGTCTTCGAGACTGAGGATTAAGTAAGAGTGCGGTAGATTACGTGGCAGACACAGCTATGACCTACATATTATGTCACATCTGATCAGACGATGCCGTTGTCAGCCGCGGGTCTATTTGAATTCCCTTTTCGTATGTCTTCAGCAAGCAATAACTGCATGTCAAGATGTATGTACAGTTAGGAAAAATACAGTGCTTGGAGTTGATGCCAACTAGATGCTATTTTTTAAAAAACCTTTATGTTATGTTTTTGTTTGTAGGATTTTTTAGTTTTTCTTTTTCAAATAATTTGTAGAAAGCTTATATCAACTCAATCTGTCTGTATGTCTGGTAAACGGTTTGTACACACACATTCTCGGATCAAGTTGAACGTAGACCATGCTCTCATAATTTGTGTATATAAGCAATAAATTTAGACAGACCACTGTCCATTGTTTGTCTAAATTACTGTTTAATTATGTCATTTTCGGAATGCAACATATTTTTAACTGGCCTAGGTAAACATGCTAACACCTATCTAGATCTATATAACATGCATGGATGGCATGGCTAACTGAGTCAGACCAAGTTAATACCGCCAAATCCTATAGGAGTTTGTTGGACATTTATTGTGATCCATTGCATGCGATCTCCACACTAAGTGTTCACGTCACTGACATAAATCCCAATATAGAACAGTATTATAGACTGGTGTAATAACAATGAGCTGCAGGCAAGTGTTGGTACAGAAGAGAGATAACTCTTTGCTACAGAGGAGATAACTCTCTTTGTTTCAGAAGAGAAAGCGCTGATTGTTACAGAGGAGAAAGTGAAGGCTGTTACAGAAGATGAAAAGAAGAAAAAGCAGAGTCACTACCCTGGACAAGGTCCTAGAAACAAGCTAAAAATATAAACAGTCATTCCATCTATCAATCTATCAATCTATCAATCTATCTATCTATCTATCTATCTATCTATCTATCTATCTATCTATCTATCTATCTATCTATCTATCTATCTATAGGGTTAGGGTTTGGAAAAAAATCGCCCCCCACTCCAAAGTTCTGGATCCGCTAGTGACTCTAAGATAATATAATTTCTCTTCGCAAAGATAGTTTAAAGCTTTAACACATGAACATACTAATTATAGTCCATTCATTTCATATTTTAATCAAATTAACATTGAAATTTGTTTTCTAAAGCATTTTCACATGATTGCAACTATTATCCTAATATCGCGTAAATTAAGGTAAATTGGCTATTTTTAGCTCCATTCATAATTTTTTTTAACGTGAATTCATGCATTCGCTTTACTTACAACATTATTATTTTCTTTAATTGTTTCTAATGCACTATATCACTGACTACATCAGCAATACGTAAGTTAAGACCGCGGGCAGCGGGTAATATCTGTCTAGTATATATACATATATATATATATATATATATATATGGTTTCAAGGTTGTCATGGCCAGGGGTGTCAATGGGGATAAGCTCCCATTGTCTATAAAATACTCCTAAAGGCATGCGTCTCAGATAGCCTCTGACAACTAAGTCCAGCACCTGGCCTGCTCGTGTGGCTTAGATATTAAGCCCGGCGAAGCTGCTCTTACTAACAGGTGAAGGGGTGAAGGCGGTTACCTGACGCCACAAAACCAGGAGCTTCGGGCAGATGGAGCTCGTCAGCCTAGTAAGGCAATTCATCTAGGAGAGGGGTACTCTGACTTCAAACCCACGCTGCCTTGCGGTACTAAGGCTTCAGGAGACAACCTCGAGGAAAAATCAGGAGTGAAGCCCCTTAGGCGTTGGGAGTATCAGCTACGGAATTCCCTCCGGCAGCTTCTGCAACTGAGTTGGTGCCAAATGTAATGCGTTGCGTTCCTTTGGATCACATCAGCAAGGTCGAGAGAGGGATCATGACGCATGGGCCACCCATGACCCCTTTATCTGAGGCCCAGGAATGCGCCCCGGAGAGGACACTCTGGTGCTGCTGCAAAGTGGCTAAAAAACACGGGAGACAACAGTTACGGGTTATAAGTCCAACTTGATTGGCGTAATGTATGGACGCCACGGGTTGTCTTTGACGGTGGGAGAGGTCTTCGTGCCTCACTGATCAGCTACCGCCCGCCTCAACCTGGGCAGCCCCCAGACAGTTGGGTGCTGATCCGCCACAGCCTGCCTGCTCTAATGGGTGCTTAGAGCTTAGTTTAAAAAACGAAAAGTAGGCTGTAAACTTGCACCAAGCAACAAAAGAAGAAAAATGAAAAAGAAAATTCCTATTATGCGACTAGCGACATGGAACGTCAGGACAATGTGTCCTGGTCTTACAGATGACCTACGGCAGGTCGACGATGCAAGGAAGACGGCAGTCATTAACAACGAGCTGAAGAGACTAGGCATTGACATTGCAGCTCTCCAAGAAACCCGATTGGCCGAAGACGGCATGCTCCGTGAAGATGATTACACTTTCTTTTGGAAAGGAAAAGCACAGGAAGAGACGCGAATGCATGGTGTGGGCTTTGCTGTCAAGAACAGTCTACTTCCAACAATTGTACCTCCAGTTGGTGGCTCGGAAAGGCTACTAAGCATAAGTATGATGACTACATTTGGAAAAGCCACTCTAATTAGTGCCTATGCCCCTACACTATGTTCACCCCAAGAGGACAAAGACAAGTTCTACGAAGACCTAAAGGAAGCCATTGAGACTATTCCTCAAAAAGATCACATGTTCATTCTAGGTGACTTCAATGCAAGAGTAGGCGCAGACCACACTTACTGGCCAGACTGCCTTGGGCTTTTTGGAATAGGCAGGATGAACGAGAACGGGCAAAGACTTCTTGAATTCTGCGCATACCATAAGCTCTGCATTACGAACACATATTTCAGGACAAAACCACAGCACTGTGTCTCATGGAGGCATCCTAGGTCTGGACACTGGCACCAGCTGGATATGATACTGACACGGAAAAGAGACATTGGAAACATACTGCTGACACGTAGCTTTCAAAGTGCGGACTGTGATACTGATCACACTTTAGTGTCCTGCCGGACAAGACTACGGCCTACTAAGATTCACTCATCACAGGGGAAAAGTAAAGCACGCCTGAATACTGCAAACAAAAAGAATGCTGATCTTAGCTTCGAATTCACAAAGAAATTAGAGGAAGCTTTCAAAAACTTTTCAGTGACTGAGGTAGAAAAAACCTGGACGCTCATACGTGATACTATGTACCAAACATCATCACTGGTCTTTGGCAACAAAACAAAGAAAAATGAAGACTGGTTTGAAGCAAGTCTGCAAGAAATGGAAACTGCCACCAGAAACAAGAGAGCAGCCATGCTAAAATACAAGAAGGAGCCCACCCCTGGCAACTTACAAGCACTCAGATCTACTCGAAACGATGCCCAACGAATAGCAAGACAGTGCGCAAATAAATATTGGCAGGACCTATGTGAAAACATCCAATCCTGTGCCGACTGTGGTAACATCAGAGGACTCTACAAGGGCATGAAAAAAGCCTTTGGACCTCAGACCAGCAAGTGTGCCCCACTTAAGTCAAAAGATGGCTCAATCATTAGTGATCGTGCACTGCAAATGGAGCGTTGGGTGGAGCACTATGCAGAATTTTATCAGATTGAAAATGTCATCTCGCCAACTGCTTTATCTAACTTCCCACCACTTCCAGTTTTGTGCGAATTAGACGAAACACCCTCTGTAAAAGAACTGAGCACAGCCATTGACATGCTTGCACACGGGAAAGCACCCGGAGGAGATGGTATTCCTGCTGAAGTCATTCAGGCTGGGAAGCATGCCCTAATCAAGCCACTCCATGATCTGCTAAGTTTGTGCTGGGAGCAAGGAATGGTCCCCCAAGAATTGAAGGATGCCAACATTGTAACAATTTACAAAAATAAGGGCGACCGCACCGACTGTAACAGTTATAGAGGCATCTCACTCCTTATCATAGTTGGGAAGGCTTATGCCAGAGTAATACTGAAGCGGCTGCAGATCTTGGCAGAACGAGTTTACCCAGAATCGCAGTGTGGCTTCAGAGCTGGTAGATCCACAACAGATATGATCTTCTCCCTGCGGCAGCTACAGGAGAAAAGCAGAGAACAAAGGCAGCCCCTCTTTATAGCCTTTATTGACTTGACCAAGGCGTTTGATCTTGTCAGCAGAACGGGCTTGTTTGCTGTATTAGAGAGAATCGGCTGTCCAGACAAGCTACGGAAACTAGTGTCAGCTTTCCATGAAAATATGCAGGGCGCCGTACAATTTGACAGTTCCGCCTCTGGGCCATTCTCCATCAAGAGCGGAGTAAAACAAGGATGTGTTCTGGCTCCAACACTATTCGGCATCTTCTTTTCGGTTGTACTCACCAGCGCTTTCAAATCAATGGAAGAGGGAGTATATATCCACAGTAGATCTGACGGAAAGCTTTTTAACCTAGCACGCCTTAAAGCCAAAACGAAGAGACGGCGTATCTTGATTAGAGAACTGCTGTTTGCCGACGATGCCGCACTCATATCTCATTCACAAGAAGGATTGCAGAGGCTTGTGAATGCACTGGCAGTTGCTTGTCAGGAGTTTGGACTTACAATTAGTCTCTCCAAGACTGAAATCCTGGCACAAGATGTTTCAGAAACACCAGTGATTTACATCGGAAATCACACACTTACGGTGGTGCAAGAGTTCACATACTTGGGAACAACGATAGCCAGCAACCTTGACTTAGACAATGAGCTTACAAAAAGAATAGGGAAGGCATCTGCAGCAATGGCAAAACTCTCTAAGCGTGTGTGGGAAAACACTAAATTGACCACGGCAACAAAAATCCTTGTCTACAATGCCTGCGTCCT
>JADKLZ010067580.1:0-10884 GCA_021533235.1 Biomphalaria straminea | reverse complement strand
TATCTATCTATCTATCTATCTATCTAACTAACTATCTATCTGTCTGTCTGTCTGGCTGGCTGTCTGCTGTCTTTCTGTCTATATATCTATATAATACACAAACACATAATTCTCTTTCTTTTAATATCTCTTCAATTAATGTATTGTTTTAAAAAGTGGAGCATTAAAATAATTAGCTTGCATAATTAATTCTAAAAATGAAACTGTCCATTTCAGTACCCGGGTAGACAAAGTAACCCTTGCAAATAAACATTGTAAGCAATAAAATCTGGTGAAATCACATTGTTAATAGTTTTTCTAGTTTTTGAGATTTAAACGTGCAAATCGATTATACTACCCACAACTAATAGTGGCTTTACGCTTACGGGGGCCGCCAAAAATTCGTCTGTTTTACAACGATCAAATCCAATATACGGATATAACATGTTCACATACTGTTGCTTATATTCTGCTGGAATAATTGCAAATTTTGATAGAATGACATTTGAAACACATTGTGAGAAGTACACGTTGCCCATATTATTTCTGTTTTATGTTATTCAGAATATCTTCCCTTGACCTATTTAATAATATAGAGGCACTGTGATATTATTAGGCCTATTATTATTTATTGCTTATAATTATATTATTATTATTATTATTGTTACCCCAAACTAAAAACTAAATTTGACAGTAGAGGATATAATATTTCAGGATACATACTTTTAAATTGATAATATGCACATTAAAGATACAAGTACATGCTTCGATGTTTTTTTTAAAAACATGTTTACTGGGTTGCAATGTTTGTTTGTTTTAAGGATATAATTTCCTTCAATTTAATACTAGTGTGTTGAAATAGTTTCTATTTGTTTATGTTTGTGTAACGTCGTGAGAATGTGTTCACAACATTAATTTAGTGTGCTACTGTGTAAGTCTCTTTCGTCAGTTCATGTGCCGTTCTAGTTTAATAAAGCCTTGTTTTAGGTACTCTTCAGTGTTTCTTTATTTATCATTACAATTTATTAAACTAGAACTTTTCAATTCTATGGATTTATGTGCCTCACGTATCTCTTTTGGATATTCGTTCAACACGTTCAACACTATTCTCTGTAAGTAAAATAGTTATACAAATGGAGCGCCTATTTAAACCAAAGGAGCTAGACATAGAGCCTAGCTCGCCATTGGCTGCTGAGAAGTGGCTGCACTGGCTTAGAACATTTGAAAATTTCATCTCCTCAGTCTCTCACTGCGAGATTGACAAAAAGAAATTACTGGAAAACTACGTTTCTTCGAGCGTGTTTCAATACATAAGTGAGTGTAAAACGTTCGAAGAATCAATCAAAGCTTTACAAAATGTCTACGTAAAACCTAAAAGCGAAATTTTTGCAAGGCACATGATAACTCTTTGTCGACAAGAGAACGGTCAAACCGTTGACTCTTTCCTCCTCAAGCTTAAAAGTATGGCCAAAGATTGCGACTAGAAGGCTGTCACCGCTGAAGAACACAGAGACATCTTCATAAGAGACGCTTTCATTACTGGACTGGCTTCAAACAGCATAAGGCTGCGACTCTTAGAGAAGTCTACTCTAACTCTACAGTGCGCCTATGAAGAGGCAAGGCAACTAGAATACGCACATAACCATGCCACGACGTATAACATCTACACTGAAACCCCCTGTGGAGCCAGCGCCAATGTGGAGAGGCCCTCTCCAACGACAAAATCAGAACACGAGGTGAGTGCGGCGACTAGTAAAAGATGCTTCCTTTGTGGAAACAACCCACATCAACGCTTTAGATGTCCAGCCCGTGACGCTACACGCAACTTGTGTGGCAAGAGGGGAAATTTCCAGAAAGTCTGTAGATCGACCAGAGAGACCTCCAAATCTATAACCTCAGCCATCATAAAAGCAGGTGATGAGACGTCATGGACTACTACCGTAGGATTTTCCTGGGCATCAACACCAGCGTCCGGCCTTACTAAATCTACTATTTCATTACTCGTCAATGGAGTACCCTTGAAAGCTCTCGTAGATACGGGGAGCAGTGAAAGTTATATATCTTCTTCAATTGCTAAAAGGTACAAATGGAAATTAGAAACGTCCAGAAACAGAATCTACATGGCCTCTACACATCTCTCTCGCACCACTCATGGCCATATTTTCGCCAAAATAAAGTACAAAGATGAACAATATGAGAGTGTAAAGCTCTCACTACTGGATGGACTAGTATCCGATGTTATCCTAGGACTAGATTTCATCAGCCAGCATGAGAAACTGATGATCCCATTTGAGGGAAAACGGAGCACTCTTCAGGTCTGCACACTGGAAGCAGCACGAGTCGAAGCTCCACACCTCTTCGCGAATCTTACTCCTAACTGCCACCCCATAGCCACTAAATCCAGAAAATATTCCATGCCCGACTCCAAATTCATACAAAATGAAATCAAGAGACTATTGTCTGACAAAATTATTGAGCCCTCCACGTCCCCGTGGCGAGCCCAAATAATCGTAACAACCAACGAAAGACATAAAAAGAGAATGGTTATCGACTATAGCCAAACCATCAATAGATTCACTTACCTCGACGCATACCCTGTGCCAAAAGTGGATGAATTGGTACAAGAAATATCAAAGTACTCAATCTACAGTACGTTTGACCTCAAAAGCGCCTACCACCAGATACCTATCAGGGAAGAAGAAAAGCAGTACACGGCGTTCGAGGCTTGTGGGAAGCTATACCAGTTTTGCCGCATTCCTTTTGGAGTGACAAATGGGGTCGCTGCCTTTCAAAGGACAATTAACACAATAATTGAGGAGGAAGGGCTACAGGATACATTTGCGTACGTAGATAACGTTACTATCTGCGGACGTGACTCCTGTAGCCACGACCAGAATCTACAGAGATTTCTCAACGCCGCTAAGAAATACGGCATCACTTTTAACGACGATAAAAGTGCCATTGCGACGACTAAAGTGTGCCTCCTAGGCTACGAAATCTCACAAGGACAGCTAAGACCAGACCCCGAAAGATTTCAAGCGTTGAGAAATCTACCCCCACCACAAGACATGAAATCACAAAAGCGGGTGATTGGACTATTGTCTTATTATTCTCAATGGATCCCAAATTTTTCCAACAAGATCCATTTGTTGGTGGACAACAAAATCTTTCCTCCTCCTGAACAAGTCAATGAAGCTTTCAAACAACTGAAACACGAACTCGAAAACGCTGCTGTGTCGACGATAGATTACAATCGACCTCTTACGGTCGAAACAGATGCCTCAGACATCGCAATCGCCGCCACTCTTAATCAAGATGGCCGCCCTGTCGCCTTTTTCTCAAGAACACTCACTAACAGTGAACGCAAACACTCAGCAGTTGAAAAGGAAGCATACGCCATTGTAGAAGCCCTGAGAAAATGGCAACATTATCTAATTAGCAGATCCTTTACATTGGTTACAGACCAGCGCTCGGTATCTTTTATGTTTGACCAACGAAACAGGGGCAAGATCAAAAATGAAAAGATACAAAGATGGCGACTGGAGCTTAGTAGTTTCCGATATGACGTCATATATCGACCCGGGAAAGAAAACGCAGCTGCGGATACCTTTTCAAGAAACCACTTTGCGTCAGCAATGACTGGAGAAGACCTCAAAGTGTTACACAGTAACCTGTGTCACCCAGGGGTCACTAGACTCCTCCATTTCGTTCGGACTAAGAACCTACCTTTTTCTTGCGAGGACGTCCGCAAAGTGGTAAACCAATGTAAAACCTGCGCTGAACTGAAGCCTAGATTCTTTAAACAGTTTTCAGGCACCCTCATCAAGGCGACTCAACCATTTCAGAGAGTAAGCATCGATTTTAAAGGACCACTCCCATCTGCTTCTCACAATAAATATTTATTAACAATGGTGGACGAGTAATCGCGCTTCCCATTTGCCTACCCATGTCCCGACATGTCCTCAGCTACTGTCATAAAGTGCTTGAATCAGCTGTTTTCCTTAGTTGGGATGCCAGAGTATGTCCATTCTGACAGAGGTACGTCCTTTATGTCGAGAGAGGTGCAATCCTTTCTCCACGAGAGGGGAATAGCTACAAGTAGGACCACACCCTATAATCCCTCCGGCTCTGGTCAAATTGAACGACTAAACAAAACTCTTTGGAACGCCGTTACCTTAGCACTGAAAGACGTCGACCTCCCGATCTCAAGATGGGAGCTAGTCTTGAACCAGGCCCTATACTCGATTAGATCATTACCGTCCACTGCAACGAACGAAACTCCACACGAAAGAGTTTTCCGGTTCAACCGGAAATCCTCATTCGGGATATCTATCCCCACATGGCTATCTAGCCCAGGTCGAGTGTTGCTGAAAAGACAGAACCGATCTTCGAAGTATGATCCCCTAACGGAAGAAGTTGATTTGCTTATGTGTAACCCCCAATATGCTGTTGTACGCTTGCCAAGCGGTAGAGAGGAGACGGTCTCTCTAAGACACTTGGCTCCCACCCCCTCCCCATCCACAACAAGTGAACCTTCATTCTTCCCTCAGGATGAGGATAATGGATATCCTCCTGAAGCTCCAAACATGGAAGTAACAGTCAACACCCCTACGGTGATACAAAAAAATCATGAACCACTAGAAGGCTCTGAGGACCTCCGAGCGATTCCTTCTGAAAGTACACAGAACCTTCATACCCCACTGGACGCTCAGGATTTCAGTAGTGACTCGCAAACTGTTGAGCAGGGTAGTCAACCCCGTTACTACTTACGAGAGAGAAGAACCAGACCGAACTATAGGGTCTAGAGTTGTTTAACTATTACACTATTTATACTGACTTCATAAACCGGCACTGATACTAATAATAAAGTTTACTTGTTACTTCCTTATTTACATATTTACTTACTACACTAGTAACTAGTAATTGTCTTTTTAATCATATCACTGATACCGTTTTTCCATGTTTAGGCCTACTTCTATCACCATTCGCTATTGTTTGCAAGAGAAACTCATATTTGTTGATACTATTATTGATCTATATTATTACAGGTACTGGCATTTTTGTTTATTTATGCTAAGGCCTACTATATTACTATATTTTCTATTTTAATTCTAGGCGGGGTGAATGTGGTGAAATAGTTTTTATTTGTTTATGTCTGTGTACAGGTACTGGCATTTTTGTTTATTTATGCTAAGGCCTACTATATTACTATATTTTCTATTTTAATTCTAGGCGGTGTGAATGTGGTGTAATAGTTTCTATTTGTTTATGTTTGTGTAACGTCGTGAGAATGTGTTCACAACATTAATTTAGTGTGCTACCGGTACTGTGTAAGTCTCTTTCGTCAGTTCATGTGCCGTTCTAGTTTAATAAAGCCTTGTTTTAGGTACTCTTCAGTGTTTCTTTATTTATCATTACAACTAGTAAAAGCCTTATTAGAGTGTCATTTGAATGAATATCTCTGTTTGGAAAGTGCCATAGTTATTCAAAGCAGACTAGCCTACATAGAAAGTAATCACATGAATGATTATTTTGCTTTTGTCTTTTTCTTTATGTTAACAAATATATATATATATATGATGTTTAGAGCTACTTACTCCACTTTTGCCCCTTTAAAACTGGACATCCTGCATGTTCCGTCAAATTATCCAATTCATGTGCAGTGTTATAGTTGTACCACAACAAAGCCATATTCTAAGGACATACAATCAAAAGGCTAAGGACATACAATCAAACTATTTCAAGCAATCCAAAATTCAGCAGTGTTTGTTTTCCTTTTTTTTTTAAATTTTGTCCAAATTGATAAAATAAAATCAAATAAAATCAAACTATTCAAATTAGCATGTATTATCATATCTGTTATATGTTGTTTGCGAAATGTTTATACAATGTAAATTATTGATACTGCTATTGGATATAAGTTTCACAAACATTATCTCGCTCAAAACAGTACATAGAAGCCAACGAGTAGCCTCCATACGGATAAGATTAATCATTAATCATCGTTTTTGTGATATGTAAGAATTTATTAGAGATATAATGGTTCTTAAAGAAAAACTAAAAAAAAATGAATAAGAGAAGATTCCTATTCCAAGACCACTACTGCTGGCTAAAAAATGAATTATAACATGATACAGGTTTAGATTCCACAGTGCAACAAAGTGTACCGTGCAAGTAAAGTCTCGAAGTCAAGTCTTGAAGTCAAGTCTTGAAGTCAAGTCTTGAAGTCAAGTCTTGAAGTCAAGTCTTGAAGTCAAGTCTTGAAGTCAAGTCTTGAAGTCAAGTCTTCAAGTCAAGTCTTGAAGTCAAGTCTTCAAGTCAAGTCTTCAAGTCAAGTTTTCAAGTCAAGTCTTCAAGTCAAGTCTTTAAGTCAAGTCGTCAAGTCAAGTCGTCAAGTCTTCCGTCTTCAATACCGCTGTACACCGGATACAAAAAAAAGCTTGCTATTTATTGTAGGCCTATAGAGGTTCGGTGTGAAAATGTCCAACATGCTTACATTGCTTGGTTTAGACAGGTTTACACGCCTTAGCTTGCAGAGGCTTACATTGCTTGGTCTACATAGGCTTACATTGTTTGGTTTACATAGGCTTACATTGCTTGGTCTACATAGGCTTACATTGTTTGGTTTACATAGGCTTACATTCCTTGGTTTACATAGGCTTACATTGCTTGGTTTAGACAGGCTTACATTGCTTGGTCTACATAGGCTTACATTGTTTGGTTTACATAGGCTTACATTGCTTGGTTTACATAGGCTTACATTGCTTGGTTTACATAGGCTTACATTGCTTGGTTTACATAGGCTTACATTGCTTAGCTTGCACAGGGCTACACTGCTTGGTTTAGACAGGCTTACATTGCTTGGTTTAGACAGGCTTACATTGCTTGGTTTAGACAGGCTTACTTTGTTTGGTTTACATAGGCTTACATTGCTTGGTTTAAGTCATATCTATTAACAGTTAAGGTTGAACTTACTTTTTGTGGTTTTACTGAGATTCCGACTTTTGGAAAGATTGTAGCACCGCCTATTTCTACATCACTCAGCTGGTGAAAGTTAAACAATTCAAAAGAGATTTTTAAATACAAACAAAAATAAATCCAACATTCTTATTATTAGTATTATTTAGTGAATTTTAAAGTCAAATTCAGATCTAACAAGATTAGGCCTACAAAGAGAGTTTGTGTTATCACAAAAAGTTAGAGGCGGCTCCGTCTGAGTCGTATCCCTGTCGCATCCGCCTATTCGCAACGAATATTCAAGACGTATTCCTCATTAATCTTCGGACTCGAAGACAAGCCTATTATTATTATTATTATTATTCAAGACGTGATTTAATTTTGATGGTCAAAGGAAATAATGTTTCAAAGATTCATTTGCGTTGTTAATTTTTTGTTTTTGAATGTAGTGATTTTATTTGTTTTAAATGTTTCGGATGTTTTTTCTAGTTTAAAAATAATTAACTTTTTGTTGGTCAAAGGATGATGCCAGTGTGCAGGGTATGAATCCTGCCTGGTCGTGCAGTTTGGCGCTGCACTGTCGTTAGGATTTATCGATGGTCCTTGGTTCAAAACCTACCCGCTCCCCCCCCCCCGGCCGTCCTTCGGGAGGTTTGGACTAGAAAGTGAACTATCTTCAACTCTGAAGGAACACCCGAAACATGTAAAACAAACAAACAAACAATCCGGGGCTGTCGAAATAATCAGTTCAGCACGCTAGCCGCACGATCAGGCATTGCTCTTAATTTAATAACAAAGTAATTACAAACTAATAGTCTATAATTATAAATAGATATACTACACATTACGGCATGGCATCTACTTGATATGTACAATATGTCAGACGAGAGATTTTAGATACTCTTTGAGCATTGATTTGTTATCAACAGAGCTATTGGCACTTTCGTTTAAACGGAGATGCAATAAAGATGTAGATCTACATAAACTAAACTCGTGATTTAGCACACTTAAGATATATCTAGTAGATCTAGATCTATAATATTAATTTAGAGTAATTTAGATGTAATTTACATTAGATTTATGAAAAACAATAATCCTAGTAGGCTAATCTATCAATAGACTGAAAATAGCATTCAATTTAGAAATAGTAGATTAGTTTTATTATATTATAACATTTCAATATTGATCTAGACCAGGGGTGGGCAACCTTTTTCAACCGAGGGCCGCATTATTGAAATTTGGGGACTAGGCGGGCCGCATATATATATATATATATATATATATATGCTTCGTTTCAAAAGATTTAAGATGCACATACATTTCATGTGCAAACAACAAATTACAATGCTTCCGATGATAAACACGAAGTTTGTCTTCAACTCATAATTTGAAATATTAGGAAAGGGTCACAGTCAATGTCCACTAAGCAACCTAACAATTTCTCCCTTGAGATTCCATATTGATCTAATGATTGGTGAATACAACTGTGTTACCGAACATCAGAATGTTTTAATTCCAACTTTCACATACTTTTCGGAACTGCCAGTCAGGACCGGCCTTGGATAATTGGACGCAATAGGCGAAAAATGACTTTGGTGGCTCCGAATAAATTCGGATTAATATAAGAATATACAAAATAAATGAGAAAAACTAAAATTATAAATTTTTATTAAAGACCTAGTGTATTTCGAACAATAACATTGAGCAGAAGTTTCGCTATTCCTTTTCTGTAATATCAAACAGTGGTCATTAAACGAGCCCTTTAACAATCTTAGACCTTAACTGCATACTTTTACTATGCTTAGAACGACTCAATAAGATTAATGTTAATTCTTTTAAATATCTCCCTCACTTTACTGTGAATTTAATGTAGTTTTGTGTAAGCTTTCCAGTTACTAGTTTATGGTTGGAATATTTTCTTTATTTTATTAAAAAGGTTGTTTTTCTCAGTCAAAGCTCCAAGAGTTGTTACCCTTGCCATCTTGTACAAGCCAACCCAATTCTTTCAACACATTTCTCCCATAGCATTGAATAAATACTGGCCAGGGCTTATGTCTTTTACTGAATTTATATGGTATTGTTATTAAATATATATTTTCGTTTCTTTTAACAATTAGAACGACGTTTGGATACAATGTTTCTTTGGGCTCTTTATTACAAGTAATAAAAATCACAATTTTCAATAATTTCTATAGATATTTACTATGATTTATTTAGGTCTTCGCGGGCCGCATAAAACACTTCGGCGGGCCGCATGTGGCCCGCGGGCCGTAATTTGCCCACCCCTGATCTAGACGATTGGAAATCAAAATTACACATTAAGTCTAGAAATTGAAATTCTTTATCTTGATCTAGTCTATATGAGTCTAAAATTCTAGATCTAGACTCTAAAAGATTTTAATTAGAATATAAATCCAGATCCAAGTCTAGATGTAGGCCTACTATAAAAAATCTAAATTTAAAAAATCTAGATTGGCCTAAAATCTAAATCTAGCCATTATGTCTTTTTAAAATACGATTCAATTCATGATAGGGAGGTTTTATAAACATTACTATAACCTTCTTTTAGCATTAGGCCTACATTTAAAGAATTCACTTATATGAGGTCAAAGGAAATAAAATCCATTACGTCACACGGCCTAGTTCAGGGGTTCCCAACCTGTTGGTCGTGACTCCTTTGGGGGTCGAAAGACCATTTGTCAGGGATAGCCTAACGCCCTAAGGCCATCGGAAATTTGTGCTTTAAAAACTTTTTATTTATCATCTGAATTTTAGTTGGTACCATAGGTGGTATACATTTTCATTTGATATAACAAAACAAAGGGACATCACCAGGATAACTTATATCTCTACAAATGAAAACATCTTCAAACAAAAATTTAATAAATAATTAGTTTGAGATATTTAAGAAGGATATTTTTCTAGAAACTAGAGGATAACGATCACTGTTTGAGGGCGGACATGCCTTTTTTTCATTAATAGTTACTTCATTGTACTGAGTTTGGTGATTTCAACGCGTTCTTCTATTTCACACTGATGTGACAGAGTTGTCGATTGCCAAGGTTCTAAAAAGTGTTTTTTTTAAATCTTCTTGAAGAAATTATTTTAGAAATAAAAACACAGAAAATAGCCGACCTGGTACTGTCTGGTAGACAACTTTGTCACCTTGAATAATTAAATTTGTCAATGGAAGGATCAAATACATTATTCCTCGATTTGTCTGAAAAGATCCCTTCGTCCAAATGAAAATGCTACTTAGGCAACCAAACTTAATGAAAATAAAACGTATATCTTGCCAACTTTACTTTCTGTGAGGAAAACGGGACAGACCGACTACAATGGTAATTTCTGTCATAGAACATAAGCACTAGCGTGCGAGTGAAATTTCACCAAACTTCCAAATCTAGAAGACATTATGTTTACACTTTCTAGAAGTCTAAGTTGAAGATGTTTTGTAGGCAGAAAGAGTTTATTGAGCTCATCAAAATCGATGCAGCTAAAAATGATTGTTTTTCAATGTCAGTTACACAATTCTGGATCAGGTGTTTGCAGTCATATCCCATTTTGAGATTGTGTTGCCCCTTCTTTTTCTTCATATCTAACAGTAGGCATATATCTTCTTAAGCAAACTAGTCCCCAAACTCTGTGATTTTAAAACGACACACCTTAAAAGAGTAAACGTCGCGACTTACCTTACCGAAGTAAACATTAAGACTCATCTTACAGAAGTGAACAGTAAGACTCACCTTACAGAAGTAGGCTAAACGTTAAGACTCATCTTACAGAAGTAAACGTTAAGACTAACTTTACAGAGTAAACGTTAAGACATACCTTACAGAAGTAAACATTGAGACTTACCTTACAGAAGTAAACATTGAGACTTATTTTACAGAAGTAAACATTAAGACTTACCTTACAGAAGTAAACATTGAGACTTACCTTACAGAA
>JADKLZ010067570.1:358-11856 GCA_021533235.1 Biomphalaria straminea | reverse complement strand
CACATCTTTTTGTATCAGATCTTTTCACAACTGATCTATACACATAACATCTTTCTACAAGGTTTTATTAACTCACTATGTCTGTCTGTCTGTCTGGTACACATTTTGAACACGCTATTCTCCCCCAACTTACACAAATATGTGGGGTTTTGTCCCCTTCGATAATTGTACACGTTATTTCTCTAACATCCATTCTTAGAGTCTTATGAAACTTTAAACAAATATTTTCTGTACATATAAAATTTATTTAAAGTTAACTAGTTAGTAGGCTAGATCTATTATTGGTAACTAATTATTTGGTTTGATATAGAAAAAGAAACATCAATTCTACATTATTGAGATCTACACAGCTGTCAATGTGGAATTCTTCCCCTTAAATCACCTTACCTTTTATTTTTTAAAAGTACTTTTCTCACTTTTTACATAGTTCTTTAATATCAGATATATTTACATACCAGATCTTTTTGCAGAACATCTTTAGACATCAGATCTTCAAACATGTCAACTTTAACATCACAACTTTACACATCACGCTTTTTACATCAACTCTTTTCGCATAAGATCTTAACACATCACAATTTTTTTTACATCACATCTTTTTACTTTATATCTTTACACATCAAACTTATATAGATTATATTATATAGATTATAGCAATTAATAATAAAACTTTATTGCTATTTTTATACCGCAACTTACATGATTAGGCCTATAACATGCTCATGCTATGGTCCAATCTCATGTGTGGACCAGTGGAGTCAGGAAGTTATCTAGGAGAAGGTTTTCTGTGCTGCCTTTAAGTGCAAAGTAAACATAACTCTGCTCAAGTCGGGTGTCGAACCTTAAGTCCCCTTCATAGATATGCAAGCCTAATTCAATCGTACTTGGTCTCTAGACCACGCTTTCTTAAAATAAGTTGGCAAAATAAAATAACCGATTAGAAAGTGATGCGAGGAGAAGGGTGCCAGGACATCGCTTTTATCAGCAGCTAAGGCCTTGGCTCTAGCTTAGACAAAATGCCACAAGATCACCTACCACAAGAGATTCTGTATGGTGATGTGATAGAAGGCAGGAGACCTGCAGGTCGCTCTCTTTAAAGGCATACTGATGTATTCTAGCATGACAGGAAACGCTTCAACATCGACACCAACAGTTGGAAGAAGAAGGCACTGGATGGATCTACATGGAGAGCAAGCATAAAGAAAGTAGAAAGAAGTGTGAAAATGCTAATGTGCCTGGTGTTACACATGCCCACCCTGTGACCGGACTTGTGCATCCATGGTTGGCCTCTTTAGGCTCATCAGAATTCTCAAAGGGAAGCATCGTCCATCGAGACGTAAGATGCCACGGACAGAGATATATAAGTAAAAATAGTTAAAGATCTTTAAAAGAAATAGCCTAATAATAATAATGGTAATAATAAGGCTTGTCTTTGATTCCCAAGATTAATTAGGAGTGCAGTATTTCCCGTGGCTACGAAGTCCCAGTTACGACTTACATACTTTGCCACATCCAGCGCAGACAAAACCATTTTCCGCCGGCGGTCGGTTATTTTCTTTTCACCGTCTACGTGATCGGCCGTGGATTTTCTTTGTGTTACTAATGTCTATCCTACTATTAAATGCAGTTTATGAGGACCCTAAATTTACTGGTATCTAGACCTATGTGTGTCAAATGTGAGTTAGGAATTAAGTTCAATCGTAAAATTGGATGTAATATCTACTGAATCTTTGTTGTTTGTTTTAATTTGAAGTTCGTGAGTATCAATTTAAACATCGTATATTAACAATCGTTTTACCAAAAAAAAAATATAGTGCTTTTGTTTTGGTTTGGCTTTCATCATCTACAATTAAGTTTTCCCTGGCCACTATTTTGAGGTAATCGTCTGCTGACGATACTATGAAATAAATAGGACAACACATCGATTGTAAATATAGGTCAGCGATAAACTACTGCCTTGAATCTTATTTTTAATTCAGAATTCGATGAAAGGTCGCAAAGTTTTTTTGTAGTATCCTTAAATTCCGTTGTAACGTATAACGATATAGCTGCGAAGTATTTAATTATATGTTTAAGAAACCTCAATAATGCTATCAAAGGCATTGAAAACGTCGCCCTACTAATCAATTAACACAGACAATAGACAAACGTTGAACACAGTAATGGAGCGCTCCCAGTGAGTGTAGCAATGTTTATATATCTCTCGTGGTTCTGATCTGGATTAGAACAGTTTTTGTTGCCTATGTATAGCTAAGATAATGTATGCTAAAATTGCCAAATTAGGCTATCAGAACCAGAGTTATTTCTCTTGGGACGAGCTGAGTTATTTCCCTGTTTTTATTTTTAACTCTGACATCATCACACGTTTCAATAACGTCACAGTCTATGTCTTAATCCCAGCAATCTCTTGCATGGGAATCTTCGGCAATGTTATGAGTATTATTATCCTGTACCGTCACGGCTTGGAGAAATGTTCCAACATTCTTATCTGCGCTTTGGCCGTGGCAGACAGCATGTATCTCGTAGGAATCAACAACTTCTCACTGTTCCTGTACCGTATCCTTGATCATTACGGCTACTTCTATACAGAGATCCTATCCGGCTTCATCTACGCTCTGTTCCTGAGCTTCGTCTTGCTGGAGACTGTGGGTAAGGTCGTGTCCATGATCTTACCGGCTCTGATCATCGTTGAACGTTTCACTGCTGTCTTCTTTCCACTGCACTTCTCTACCATCGTCACGGAATGGAGGATCAAGGCTGCAGTGGTTCTCATGTACCCCCTGGGGCTTACCTCCTTCCTGTTCTACATCTCCACCCAGCAGTACGCCTATGTCTATGACTCCAGCATCAACGCCACTGTTGGCTACATTCTAAAATCAGAGTTGTATGATAAAAGCTATCCGATATTCAGCAAGTCCACGCAATTCTACACGACTCTCTGCGGTCCTTTTTGTGTGGGATTTGTCGTGATAGGCTGCGTTCTAATATCAGTCAAACTTCAAGTTCAGCTACACGTTCGAAAAAGAATGATTACAAGCGGGAAAAGTCGGTCAATCGATAATACAAAGGATGAGGTCAGGAAAAAGATCAACTCTCAGGTACAGACGAACAAAACGACCAAAATTCTTCTGTCCGTCTGCTTCGTTTACACCATCACTGGCACGTTCAACTTCCTGTCTGACATGGTGTTCACGATGGAGAGTCTGGGCTTTGTGACCGGGTTCATCATCCACAGGAGCGGGATCATGTTCCTCTGCGTGAACAGCACGGCCAACTTCATCATCTATGTAGCCTTCAATCGGAACTTCAGGAAGACTTACCGAGACTTATTTCTCAAGTGTTGTCGTTCCGGTAAAAAAATGAAGTAATGGAGAGACGTTGCTGCCAACTTAAGTTGAGAGAGCCTAAAAATAATTCATCATTGTTGCCAACTCTCATTTAACATTTATGGGTACCGGACATTATTTGTGGAAGGTTTACGAGATTGGTCGTTGTGCTGGCCTCATGACACCTTAATTAACATTGGTCATAGAAACGTATGACCTTTACTTCATCTGCCCTATAAGACGGCAAGGTCTGGGAGGGGTTCTTTTTGTTTTAAAAAAATCAGGTTTAAGTTACTGAAAACAAAATTATTTTATTACATCTTATAATAATCTTTGTGAAATTTTCAGCACTGTAGAAATAATTTTTAGCTCTTTTACTGTTGCGCACAATAATGCATATCTTTTAGTATGTTCCTAGACATAAATAAATATAGACTGGGAAAAGGAAGTAATTTCATGTAACTTGAAAACATGTATATCTATTGAATTCGGATTTCCGAATTATATAATATTAAAATTTTGCATGATCTTCAGTCTTAAAGATTAAACAAAATTTATAGGCATAAAATAAAGTACACACAATTGCAATTCACAAATTTTTATTACGTAAAACTCTCTTATTGGCCATTCTATATTTATTTATGTCTATGAGTATAGTGTATTGTTCTTTAATTTGGTGACAATGGCGTCCTTAAAAAGTAAAAAATTATGTATTTGTTCCTTTCAAAATCTTCCATAAGCTTTTTATGTTGAATTCCTTAACTTTGGAAAGGGGCGTTACCTTATATAAAAGTAGCGAATATATTAATTGCTTTAGTAATGTCCCTTTTACATACCTATCTCTAACATTCAGAATTGATTACTAACACACACTAACACTAATTTATTCATCATTTGGTTTCATATGTTTGACACAAATATTTGGATGGAAAATGCCAGCTAATACAAACTTACATCTAGTTCTGCCTATCCAACACTTCACTCATCCTTAATCTATGAAATCGAAGACATTGCCATCACATTGTTAAAGACAGAAATGAAGTATAATGCATCTCTCTCTCCCTCTCTCTCTCTCTCTCTCTCTCTCTCTCTTCAGACGCAAAGTGGGCAAATCAAATATAAAAACCATTTAATAGATGCTGAAGTAATTCAGTTTAAGGAAATATAGTCATCATCAACGTCATTAAACTTGGAGTGATGGCTTGAGAGGTTCCAATCCTCTTCTACAAAAGCCCTGGACAGGCAGCCTCTTGTCTTGCCCACTGCACGTATGTCTTATCTTATCTTATATAATACAGACGTTACTTCAAAAAAGAAGATGATTACGTCCTACGCGTCATGCATTCAGTCATGCATATTTACCATTGACTTAAATTCTGCCAAGTCACTGGTTTTCCTGGCTAGCTCAGGCAAACCATTCCATGCTCTAATGGCACTAGGGAAGAAAGAGCATTTGTACAGATTGTATGTCACAGGTCGGGAATGTGAGATTTACCAGACCAGGACTCTCACAGTCGACTGGTGGTGACCTCTGCATGACGCTCTTTTCGTATTATTCAGTTTTGTGAGACATAAAACTCTCACTGAGATGAGAGTTGTTAGATAGCTAGTTTAGTTTATTAGGTTGCGCTCTTATATGTACTGACAGTGAACGCACATTTTATGACGATATAGACTATAGGGTGGTTCCGCAAGGTTGTCATTGCCGGAAGTGGTAATGGATGTAAGCACTCCACTACCTATAAAATGCTTCCTAATGGCATGCGTCTCAAATAGCCTCTGACAACCAGTCCAACTCCCGGCCTTCACGTGTGGCTCAGATATTGAGTCCGGCGGAACTGTTCTTACTAACAGGAGAAGGGGCACAGGCGAGTAACTGGCGCCTTAACCAGTAAGCTTCGGGCAGGAGGGGCTCGTTAGCCATGGCTGGCTACCCACCTAGGAGAAGGAAAACTCTGAATTCAAACCTCTGCTGCCTTGCAGCTATACCCAATCAAGGGAAAGGCTTCGGGAGTCAACCCTGAGGAAAAATCAGGAGCTGGCGACCCTAAGGCAGTTTGCAGCACCCAGTGCTACACTCTGGCAGAACCTGCGACGCTGCTGACCCCAAACTGTATCGGCACTGCCGTTCCTTTGGATACATCAGCTGCGTGGAGAGGGGGGAACTGATGTGTGGGCGACATGCCCAGGCATTCATCTCATGGAAATGAGATGATCCATAGTCGCTTCGCGACTGACGGTGGCCATAGACTATAGGGTTAGAGGTTAACTTTGACGTATAGGAAATCAGTTACTGCTAGACTCTCGGGGGGAATATATCGTTATTAATGACTGACTAGACTGTGGCCCATTATGTAAATAAATATTCTGTTTCAAGTTTACTTTGGAGTTAACTTAGTATTTGAGTCTTCGTTCCTGTTGGTACCTTGTCTTTACTTGTAACGGTACATGTTTCAATGGACTCGCAACTATAATACATCATAAAAGGTACGCAGGCACTTAGTTTCTTTAATCAACTTAGAAATACTTCAGCTACAACTGATCCACTCATGCAGCCCGTTACAGAGTTTATGTCTTCCTTTAGTCCACAAGAAGAAAGACTGTGTTGTGCCCAAACGGTCCAACAAACTAAGGGTTAGGTGAAAGTTCCAAGACACACAAGATTCTTAAAGACAACCTGCACCCATTGAACTTCTGAGTCAAGCACTGTTATATCTTAGTGTTGTATTTTAGAACTAAAGATAAGATATGATAAGATAATTTTTATTGATCCAATCGAATGGGAATTCAGTTTGATTACAATTGACAACCTAAGCGTAACTACTGTACAATAACAATATTGATGAAAAATTCGAACAACATTCACATACGAACACACATACAAATATTCACACTGAAAGATTTAAAAACTATTTTATCCCATTTTCGGTAAGCGTGTTACGAGGTCATCCGTCGTCTTCTAGAAGTACATAGAAGTCTAATTCAAAAAGCGCTGGTTGTGAGTGTGTATGTGTGTATGTTCGTATTTGTATCTATATTTTTATTGTTAAAGTAGTTACGCTGAGGTCGTCACTTGTAGTCAAACTGAATTTCCATTTGATTGGACCAATAAAAATTATATTATCTTATCTTAGTCCACTAAACTTTCTTCCCCAAACGTTCTTTTAACCCATAAGCAGTGAAGTAACGTCTGTGTCTTTATAAGATAAGACAAGCCCGATTATGCAAAATACAGGTTTTAAGATGCTGTAACAGTACCATAGTTTTTAACTTATTTATGCAAATGGTTTTAGTTTTTGCCCCCCTCCTCCCCTATAAAAATTTTTTTTTTGTTTACATTTGTATTGCTAAGTTACGTCATTTCATTTATACTAACTACTACATTTACAAAGAAATTTATTTTACTTTTTAAAAAAAGAGAACAAATCTATTTAGTATGCATTTAAGTTGGACATAATTTAAAACAACAATATTTGTGGGTATTTTTTCATATTATTGCCTGAACTTCATTATAATACAAAGCACACAACCATGAAACAGTTAACAATAGTTTGAATAGGTTAACGGAATTTTTTTTTTAAATTAGAATAACATATTACATTTTCATAAAACCAATAGATCAATTAGATATTCTTTATAAGACATCAGTTAGGCCAGTCCGCATGTAAGTTCCCATTCACTTTCACCTATCCTTTGGTCTGGTGGACCACAGGGGCACCACACAAAATCTGTCAACCTTCTTTCTCCATTCTTCTCTATTATTTGTCTTCGATAGAATTTCAAATTGATGTTCTTTCTGAAAATATTAAAACCTGCCTTTTTACCTGCCTGGGTGGACCACTTCGGGGGCTGATTTAGAGTTTGTGTGCCTTTGTAATCTTGTTTATTTTGCCACGAAAATAAAATTAATGTGAAAATGAGCTTACCCGTTTAGTCGACATATTTATATCATATATAAAATACTGTCAACATGGTTATACCCGATCCATTTACAAGGTTTCATTCTTTAATGAGATAAATTGTTTTTTGTTTTATATTTCTAGGACCTTCAATTTGTGGCACGGACATTAAACTTGCATTACGGGCTCCACCATGGGTCCGAATCCCTGTGAAGACTGAGATACCTGACTTTAGTTGGGGAAAGTAAAGACGGTTGTATCACAGCTCCTCTATTATATTTATATTTAAGACTCGCTTGAAACTACCTGATGTCTCGATACGTCTAGGTGTACCTGGTTCAGCTGTGATTTACGAAATAAACAAGTAATACTTAATCAAACACAGAGAAACTTTAATAACCATTACGGTATCTCACAACAAGCTGGACTCTCTCTGACAACTAACACACTTCCGGTCATTCGTGCATATGTAAAAATAGATTATACATTCAAACACACATTCATCCGTGACAGGTTGGTTGTTGTGCTGATCACATGACACCCTCGTTAACCGAAACAGATGATATTAACAGAATATGTCCTATAGATTACAAGGCTGAAAGGGAAACTTTACTTTATTAAACTCTTTATTAAACTTGGTCAAATGGTTTTGATTTTTATTTGGGACATACACCCATATATACAATAAGTTATATATATTAAATGGAGATTTTTTTTCAACAGAGGACTCAGTAAAAGTACCTTAAAAAGAAATCTATCGGAGTATTTCCAAAACTGTTCTAAAAAATAGAACGCCATTAAGTTCGTCAAAAACAGAAACTGTAACGCAAACATAGATATAAATAAATATAGACTGGAAAAAGGAAGTAACTTCGTGTAACTTGTAAACATGTATATCTATTGAATTCGGATTTCCGAATTATGAAAAATTTATAAATTGCATGATCTTCAGTCTTAGAGATTAAACAAATTTATAGACATAAAATAAAGTGCACACAATTTCAATTCACACATTTTTGTTTCATAAAACTCTCTTATTGGCCAGTCTATATTTATTTATGTCTATGAACGCAAAACAAACAAACGTTACGAAACAAAACGATCATTGCGACTATCATTAACAAACCAATTTATTCTTGTGGTAACAATTGTGACAAAAAAAATGTTAGTATTAAATTTAAATAGCTACATATTTCATTGTGGATATTACACAAATTTATTTAGAAATTATTACACAGTGTGAAATAACCACAATAAGGAAAAAAAAGCAATAGACCTATTTAACAAAATTAAATCCATTCCTACTTTTTACAAATAATATGGTAATCTTTTTCATTGAAGATTCTTTTCTTTTTTATCATTGAAAAAAAAAAGAAAACAAAAATCAACTTGGTCAATTTGGGGGTCGAACCCACGACATTCGCGTGACGCTCTAACAATCTTAAACAATCATACTACAATGTGAGAAATCTCATTACGGAATAATTGATTCAGTTCCGTATGTACACATTACCATTTTAGTATGAAGAATGTATGAGGTTACAGTAGGAGTTGAGCTAAAGCATTAAAGTAAGGTAATCAACGTTACAACACTACTAAAACTAAACTTGTGAAGAGTTAAGTTCGAGTTTCTAAATGTTACAAGTTTGGTGTTTTTTTTTAATCAGTCACTATAATAAAAGGCCTGGCAGTTTCTCGCAAATAGTTTATGCTAACAACGGTTTATTAAAGGGAAGCTACTTTAACATAATTTACACTATTGTAAAATTCCTTATAAGAAGAAGGGTTATGTTTCTTTGTATTCGCGATTGAAAGTAATTTTTTGAATGAAGATTATAAGCCTCACAAATAAATTAATACAATGTATAATAATAATTACAAGTTTTATATACATATTCATTATATGTGTACGCTGTACAGCCATGTATAAAGTGTACAAACTCTGTCCTATGCACTGGCTTTCGGAATAATAAATCGTACAATTTAAAACGAGACAAGAACAAGGTAAGAGTTTCCTTCTACCCGAGTATGGGAGTTAATAAGTTTTGTTTAGGCGAACTGCCCTATTTATTTATGTACTTTATTTGGTGATTCAAAGTGCTTTTCATCAATTAACTCCCTTACGTTAAGTTGCTTTCCCTAGAGTTATTACATTAAATACAAAGAAGAAAAAAACTATTGTTTAAAAGCCGCATTGTCTATGCCGCCTTGATTGTGATAGACGTTCTCTGAGGGCGCACTGGGATAGTAGGCTGGGGGAGGCAGGTTGTCGTAACTAGGGGGCGCCTGTTGAAAATATGGGGGTGGCTGCATGGTTTTGTCTGGTGGGTAGGGATATGCGCCATAAGGTTGAGGAGGGTAGACAATCCCTGGAGGCATGTTGACTGTGTTGACAATTTCACCCTGAGTTGTCGTACCTGTGGGATCATTGATAGAACATTTAGAAATCCATAAATAAAATAAAATGTTTATTACATATTTAATGGGTACTTCACATTGGTTGGGGAAAAGTTAAGGCGGTTGGTCGAAGTTTTTCTTTATAGTTATAATGTTTTGTTTGGTATAATGCACAAATTGTAAGACAAATTTCATTATGGACAATAAAGATTAATATTATTATTTATTATTATTATTAACCGTAGGCCACAGAAACAGATGACATGTACATCAACTGCCCTATAGACCACAAGGTCTGAAAGGGGAATTTTATTACATATTTAGAATTTCCGTCACGCAATTATAAATAGTCCTCACCTTGTATAGATCTACACCAAGTATTTATCTTATTCACTGACTCAACGCGATGAATCTGTTGTAAGGAATTAAATTTGCGGTTGAAGGGTAGACTCGGCTATAAATCCTTGGTTGGAAGCTAATGTAGAAGATAGAAACCTACAGCGATATGCTCTCCGCAGCCGTCTCAGACCTATTGAGCCACTGTGATCGGCATTTGGCCCTAAAAATGGTTTAGGTCTACGCAATCCTGATTCTACTATAAAGATACCTGAATGCCTTACACTGTACCGTGTTTCACAAATCTTACGTAATTATATCAACTAGATTGATTAATGTCATCTGGGAAGCGCAAGTTTGTAACTTTTTCTTCCTCCAATGCTTACAGTACCTTTGATGGCCTAGCAGGGACAGAAGAGGAACTAGCCGACCTAGTGATGCGCATTGACAAGACTTCAACAGCTTATGGCATGCAAATTAATGCAGAAAAAACCCAAATTATGACCAATAGTCAACAGGGCTTTACAAAGGCCATCAGTATTGGAGGCGAAAAGCTAACTAGCGTTAACAGCTTTAAATACCTCGGAGCTATTGTCTCGGATGAGGGAACAAAGCCCGAACTAATGGTTCGAATAGCACAGTCCACAGCGGCCCTTTCTAAACTCAAGTTGATATGGAAAGACAAAGGCTTATCCCTCGGCACCAAAATCAGACTGATGCGCTCCCTGGTCATGGCCACATTTCTATATGCTTGTGAGTCTTGGACACTGACTGCAGAGCTAGAGAGGAGGATCCTAGCAATGGAAATGAGATGCTACAGAAGGATCCTAGGCATCACATTTAAAGACCGCATCACAAATCAAGAGATTAGAGACAGGGTTACTGCAGCGATCGGACCCCATGATGACCTGCTAAATACTGTGAAGAAACGAAAGCTCAAAATGTATGGCCATGTAACAAGATCTTCGGGACTCGCAAAGACCCTCCTCCAGGGAACAGTACCAGGAAAGAGAAGAAGAGGCAGACAGAAAAAGCGGTGGGAAGACAACATCAAAGAATGGACAGGCCTACCATTGAAAGAGGTTTTAAACAGGGCAAAGGATAGAGAGGAATGGAGAAAGATGGTCCACAAGTCTTGCCTGGCGCCCCAACGGTCCACCAGACTAAGGGATAGGTAACAGGTAACAGGTAACAACAGATTGATTAAATGCTGTCAAATGAATGTTAAGTAAAAACTATTGAGAATTTTCAGAAAATGGATCAAATCCAAAAAAAAAAAATCAAGCTTCTTTGTGCATCCGAATACGGAAGCATTGATAAATTATACGTCCTTATACACGCGCTAAAAGCTATCTATGTACAGTTATTTCGTAGAACGAAATCTCCAGTAGGGGAAACAGGTGACCCACAGACCTATTTATATATTGTATCTAGACTGAACACACCGATCTTTTAACACTACACAAATATCCTGAAACACTTATAGGTAGTTATAAGAATTAAAGTTATACACAGTAAAATATATATATATATATATATA
>JADKLZ010067552.1:5101-16652 GCA_021533235.1 Biomphalaria straminea | reverse complement strand
TGATTTTATATGCCCAACCTGCAACCGCAGCTGTGTATCAAGGATTGGCCTCTTTAGCCACACAAGAAGTTGCAAAGGGAAAAGATGGTCTCACGAGACGTAAAATGCCACAGACAGACAGACTAATAAAATATAACTGATTTTTCACTAGTAAAGTTAAAAATCTTCAAAATGAATTTTTATCAAACATAAAAAACCTTTTCAATTACAAGTTGTTTTTTATACATTCATTAAGTAAAGTTCTCCTTTCCGACCTAGTGATCTATGGGGCAGATGATATAGCCTACAGTTCATCTATACATTCATTAAGTAAAGTTCTCCTTTCCGACCTAGTGATCTCTGGGGCAGATGATATAGCCTACAGTTCATCTGTTTCTATGACCCACGCTTAACTAGGGTGTCATATGACCAACCCTCTTTACTTTTTCTCAAGTAATGTCAGGAACCCATAAAGCTGAGTAGACTCAGAGGCGCCCAGAAGATCCCCAATGTTAAAATCCCAGTCTTCAAGATACAAAGTAAAGTGCCGCACTTTTCTCTGATCAACGTGAAATAATTGCCTGAAGCCTTGAAGTGCTCTAACGAAGGTTTCATCAAATCCATGTTCGGACATTTAAGAATTGAATCAATTCAAGTTATCATCTTATCTCTGAGTTCCCGTGAATACTTTAGGAACCCTCATCACATTTAAGAGGTGAAAACATAAATCTCTCTTTGTGACAGCATTGTGGAGAGGACAACATACACAGATACAGCTTGACATGGGGGGGGGGGCGTGTCCTCGGAAAAGATTGACAATTGCTGCTATTGATGCTAGGTCAAAGAAGACGCACTGTAGGTCTCCATGTGAACTTTAACCTTGATGAATAAATTAAAGTGTGTCACACGTGTCACGTGTTTGGTTCACTAGATACAATTTTCTAGAATAAGCGTCAACTTTTCTAGGCGAGTCTATTTCATAACTAAAATTTTTTTTTTGGAACCACTTAAAGCTGTTTCACTGTAAATCTTTATGAGCATGTTAAGTATTGTCTTGATCCATACTCACTATCTTAATTTGACATTGGGATAAGCACTCACCGTTTAATTATCATTTTATAAGCACGTAACCCATCGCAAAGGTTAAGCGATCGATTTGAAGTAGGTTTCGTTAGCTCAACAGGGGGGGGGGGGGTTGAGGGGGACAAAGGTTTTGGGAGTTCAAACCTGATTCATATGAATCACTTCAGAAAACAAAACTTCTAATTCATTGGTGTGCAAATCTTCACATTATTTTCTTAGCCCTAGTGAAAAGCTAATGTACCCTCCTACGGTATGGTTAAAAATTAGCACAATCCAGAGGCTGATTGCCCAGAACAGAGTCTAATGGCGTAGTACTGGTGCAGCAATATGCTCCACCTTGCGATCTATGGGGCAGATGATGAAAAGGCCATCTCTTTCTATGCCCCACGGTTAACGAAGGTGTTATGTGGCCAGCACAATGATCAACCGTTTTTACTTATCAACTAAAATGTCAGGTACACATTAGAGCTAGGTGGACTCAGAAAAACAAAAAGTAAAGTGTCCCTTTCAGACCTTGCGATCTATGGGGCAGATGATGTTAAGGTCATTTGTTTCTTTGGCCAACGGTTAACGAGCAGAGTGTTATGTGGCCAGCACAACGACCAACCGCCTTTACTTTCCATAACTAAAGTCAGGTACCCATTACAGTTGGGTGGACTCAGGGGCGCCCTAAAAATCCCGAAATTGAAAATCCCAGTCTTCACCGGGATTCGAACCCAGGACCTCAGGTTCAGAAGCCGAGCGCTTAACCGTTTGACCACCGCGCCCCCAGGTGGACTCAGAGGCGTCCCAAATATTCCAAAATTCAAAGTTCCAGTCTTCACCAGGATTCGAACCCTGGATCCCCATAGATCAGAAGCTAAGCGCTTTATCACTCAGCCACCGCGCCTACTTAAGTCATAGGGAATAAGTTGAACATCGTGTAATAAGATACAGGTTGCGCCTGCACAGTTTTACAGTAAATACTCAGAAAACCACAAAGATAGAGGCACATTTATTCCATATGCAAATTCGTACAAGTTCTCCTTGTCCCCTGGTGCCATTAGAGAATGGAATGGGTTGCCTGAATCAGCCAAGAAAACCAAAGACTTAACGGAGTTTAAGTCACTGGTTAACAAGCATGACTAGAATGACACACGAAATGCGTAGGAGTTAATTTATCTTGTACTTTGACGTAACGTTTGTAATCTATAAGATAAGTAAGACACGTTTGTATACATTTTGATTTCATATCTTACCAACAAAGTTACAACGTAGAACTACAATATTTTTGTCCTAAGCTTTCATGTGTTAACTTTTGGATGCATTAGTCTTCTATAGTCATCTATTCTTGGAGTCTGACCTTGACCTATTTAGATTTAAATACTCTCAAAGCTGAAGCGTATGTCTCTTTTTTTTTAAGAAAGAGGCCCTGGGCGTACTGCTGTCCCCAATATCAGCCTTTAAGATTGCGTCAGGATCTACAGCTCAACGTTGTTACCAAGGGGTCGATCGTAAATGACGTCACGCTCAAGGGGGAAGGGGGTAGCGATTTTGTGACGTGACATATTTAAAATTCAGAAAAAAAAAACACAAATAAAAATCAAACATCGAGAAATAAAGCGAATCCAAATGTAAGTACACAAGTTTGTTCCAGTCTCTTCATTTATCTCAAAAAGGCAATCCCCTACGATCAATTCTGCCCATCACTTTCCGTCAACTTCGGAACAACATTTGTGATTGTGGACTCTACTTTGCATCGTAACTCTTTTGAAAAATCACAAAAAAGTTCATCCCACCATCCAAAAGAGGGGGGTCAAAAAGGTCATTTTTTTGCGTGACGTCATTTACGAACGACCCCCAGCCTATACACAGATACCATATGACTTTTACAAAAATAAATAAAGTTCATTAAAGAAAGATCTAATGCGATATTTCAATAATCACTCGCACTTTTCACTCTCAGGAATAGGACAAGATTTTGATATCTATCTATTAATATTTTTTTTTCTTAATTTCCTTGCTCGAGGGTGATCAAATCAGTTGCATCGCCTGACGTCATAGCAACAGATCATTATATATGATGTCCATTTTGTCAGGACTTAATGTTTCCAAGTACCGTGTTCCGTATCTCTATTATCCTTTGGGCGTGCCTCAAAATGTACGGCTAACGTTGTTTCTATCGAGATGGTTCACCTTGTACTTAATGACTTCAAAAGTAACTTCAAAACTAGCTGTACATTTGAAATGGTTTGAACTCTCTTGGGCCGACAGATCAAAGGTCAATATTCAAAACTTCAAACTTTCATTCCTGTACGGAAAGATCTCTCTCTCTCTCTCCCTCTTTGTCTCTCTTTGTCTCTCTCTCTCTCTCTCTTTCTCTCTCTCTCTCTCTCTCTCTCTCTCGGAATACATATAATTGTGTAATGTCACAAGAAAAGTTTTTGAAGTGAAAGAAGACAAAGGGTTTCTCAGAAGTTGTTCCACTGAACTTTGATGTTTTACATTGTCCAATACTACTCAAACCCTGAGACTTGTGTCTGGTTCAACTCTTCTTAAGTGTGTGAATCAGAAGTGATTCATTGTTATGTAACGATTCAAACTAAAAGAGCCAAGCTCAGTGGCGTAGCGAAGAATTCCCCATCATTTGGGGGCTGGAGCTTTTTGGTGGCACCTGCATTTGCGTAATATTTATTATGGACTGTAAAAAAAAAAAACTAATTCGGGGCCCCCCTTAAGTGGGGGCCCGGAAGATTTTCAGATTTTCCCCTCCCTCTCCCCACACCCTAGCTACGCCTCTGGGCAATCTAGAATGGCGGGAGATCTTCAAAAGTGAACATATTCATCTCAAGTATTCACTGTATTAATGAGTACTCGCACTTTTCAAACAGTCACTTTTTAGATCAGTTGTGTTTTTTAGGGGGGTCACGTGGTCGGCTCTTGAGTATCGAAATGACTTTCAAGGCTGATGTGAGTCCCTAAAAGACAAGTCTAAAAGATTTGTGTAATCTTTCCTCGTGGGTACACGCCATTCTATCGTTGTTATTAGGTAAAGGTGATAGCACCCCTTTCAGAGACTGGGTGTCAAAATCGGTCTGGTAATACCATATTCTTGTATGCTCTCAAAATAATTAAAGCTTTGATAATGCATCGAAAACTGAACGCATATATGCAAAGGTGGGATGAGATTATTTTACATTGGCATAATTTAACGAATTGTATAACTACAAACAGATAGACTTAAAGGCTTTACGGAATATATATCTTAAGTTTGAATAGAATACTTAACTACATGATTTTGAAATGATCTGATTTAATAACTGGGGAAGGGAGCAACATTAAAGATCTTGCAAATCATTAATTAATTAAGGGTAAAAAATGTCTCTCATTAACAAACTTAATTAACAGCCCTTAACATAAAACCTTGCAAGTGTTCTTGTGTCAGGATGCTTGAAGTCTAGTCTTTAAACATTTCAACGTGTCCAAACCTCATTCACAAGTTACTTGCGTCGGCGCTAACTCCGAAGCCAAACTGAGGATTACAAATCACGCCCCTGTCAATAAATTGTACTTCTTTAAACTTCAGTAACAACTATTGAACAAGACATCTCTCTTTGCTGTCACCTCCATGTCTCACATAAGCTATCATTTAAAGTCTTCTTCTCTCCATCTTCCTTTGAATTCGTCCCATTCATTTTAACCCTGAGTTCCTACAACTGTTTTATGCATTTAAAAAGCGGTCACGGTAATATTCACCCATCTTCGCCCCCCCCAGGTTTTTCCCAACTGGTCCAGACAAGTGATAGAATCATAGCTCATTGATAAAGCTAAAGGCAGGAAATTGCGCTAAACAAAAACAATTGGTAAAAATAGTTCTTATCACATTGATTTATTATTGTTAGTCTAGATTTATTGCAAATTTAATCACATGACTGATCCAAACTAATTGATACAATTACACTGGCTTTTTTAATTTCAAAACAAAATGAAAACAAAATTTTCTAATTGTAATGTTCCAATTAACTGATTTAACTAAAGAAATACCACACCCAAATAGAAGACAGTCTTTAATATCGTTTTCTACATAAAATTATAGTGAAACAAAAATAAAACATTTTGATTTAGAAAAAGGACCAAAACTAAAAATATATTTTTGAAGAGAAAACTTTTAGACTCAAATCGAAAGTCCTTCTATTGTGAACTCTACTATTCTCCTCCTGAATAACAGATTCCCTTTTTCAACCAATAATTTCATTTCTCAGAACGACTTCAAATTTGAAAGCCAAAAAAAAAAAAGACTAAAAATATATCACATCCTCTTAAATTTTTGGAATTCGGAAATGGGCGTTTTTGTTTTTTTAATGTGATTTCCCCCCCCCCCTTTCCCCAAACGCTATTGAAAATAAATTCTCGCATGTTATCCAACGGGTGTTGTTCTCATTTTGACCTGCGTCACCCGCAGCGCAGTGTGACCTACTTGATATACTATGGAATGAGTGACGTCACAAGGAGGGAAAGTAAGCCACGCTTCTCGTGCGCTATTTTTAGCAACAAGTGACGTAAGTGCTGATTGTCTGCTCGACACAAAGAGATCGCTTGTTTGGTTGGTGGATGGAATGTCTCTCTTTACAGTGGTCCACTAAGGTTGGAGAGTGGGTTCAAATCGTTGATTTACAACGGGCATTCCTGCATGGCTTTCTCTTTTCTTGTTGGCCTTTCTTTTGTGTTCGATTTGTTTTCCTAAAGCTTCTAATAACGTAATGTAAAAAATAACATGTAGGCCTACGCTACGATTGCAGAGATATAGACATTCTATCTCGTTTATAATCAAGAACATATTTTTACTTTTTTGTTGTTTTGTTTTAGATAGTCCTGACATTCCTTCACAGATGAAAATTTTTACGCCATATCTCAGACTACCTGCAGGACGGAAGGGGGGTTGGTGGCAGCGGAGAAGGTTGGAACTGGAGGCCATCGAGAGTACAGCTCATACGACCAGGCAGATTTTTGTTGTTGTGACTGTTGCTGTCATAGTGATTATTTTTTTGTATTTTATACTTTCCAATATTTAAATGTTATTAGAACATAAAAGAATTCGTTCTCATTTTGATATTGTATTTGTAATTTTTGTCTGTTTTTTTCATCCTCACAAAGGTGACCTGCACTTCTCCCCAAGGCGTTACAAGACATTTGAAAAACAAAAGTAAAAAATACTTCTTGTTATATATAGCGGAAGAACTCCACATTTACAGCGTTAATGTATCTAAATATGCCTATTCTAAATACTGTAAGATTTTTTTCCTTTTCTATATCAAACCAAAAATAATTAATAACCCCTATTTAGTTAATATATTCGTTTTTTTTTATTGATCCATGTTTTGGTATACACACAAAGATTCTCATGTTTTGGTATACACACAAAGATTCTCATGTTTTGGTATACACACAAAGATTCTCATGTTTTGGTATACACACAAAGATTCTCATGTTATGGTATACACACAAAGATTCTCATGTTTTGGTATACACACAAAGATTCTCATGTTTTGGTATACACACAAAGATTCCGTTATCCAAAAATGGTGTTCAAAATGTTAACATTTTCACGAAACAGACGGACAGACAGACTGAGTAGATACACGTTTTGTAAAGAAACAAAATGGGAAGAGAGACAAGTGTAAATAGAGGAGAAGGAGCAGCTGGCTGAGCTATTGTATTTACAATGGAAGAGACATGTCGATTTACTTTGTTATAATGTCAGTTTATTTATTGATTACAGTCATCTCTCCCCCCCCTCTCTCTCTATCAGACACACACACACATTCTCTCTCTCTATTCCGTTAAACCTTCTAGTGTAAAATATCTTATAAGTTAGGAATTGTATCTTATCTTATATAACACAGATGGAAAATGAAGCTGTTAAGCCTCAGGAGTATCTGCGAGGCTCTCGGGGCTACAAAATGTGAAAAAGAAAGCAATGACAGCAAAGTTTCACTGGTGATTGTCGGCCATAGAATATTAGATCAAAGCATACAACACATTTTAACAATAATGCAAACTAGTAAGAAAGGGAAGCTACTCTCTTTTATTAAAAGTAGACGCTTGAAAAGACTACGTACTCTTTCTACTATTACTACCATTTGAAGATGCTTTACTTCAGGCATGTCAAACCCATTAACGTATATGGGCCGCATAAGCAACTTATTATGACCTGAGGGGCCGCAGCAAAAAATCAGTTTGAAAACAGCCTACTAGTTTTATGTAAATTAGAAATAATACAATATAAACAATAATTAATGGCATACCTGTCCCTTAGCTAAATTTGTAGTACTATCGCCAAATTTAAAATTACTATGATTACGCATTATTTTCTTTGTCCTGATGCTTGACATCTTTTCTGGGATACAATTTTATTAATGTCAGGTTAAAGTTTGTTTGCCACTGACACTTGCATCACAGATGACAAATTTTGGTAAGATAATCTCGAACGGTGAGGTGTTTAAATAGCTTTTATTATGGGAAAGAACTGCTCATAGAGACCAGTGCATGCAAATATTGCTAGAATAATAACTGCAAATTTCCGCAATTTAACGAACCGTTCAGGGTAAATGACTGTAAAATTTTGGCACAGCCATTTCAATATTCTTCGATTTCAACTAAGAACCTGACTTCTATTCTATCAGCTCTAGTTGCACATTTCCAGCAGCATTTTTAGAATCAGATCGCGTGATCGAGAGGCTAAGTGTGCTTGAACTTGGCTTAGCTACCTAGAAGGAGGTTCGAGGTTCGACACCCGACTCAGGCAGAGCGCCTAAAGGCAGCACAGAAAACCAACTCCTAGATTCCCCCTCCCCCACTGGTCACAAATGAGATTGGACCAAAGCGCTCCGAGCATGCTATAAGCATGAAAGTAGGCTATAATAATAATAATAATAATAATGGACTGAAAATGAGCAAATTTAAAGTTAGTATCAGTCTTTCTTATTTTGCAAGTAACTTTGCATCAAAACCATTTCATTTCATGGTTGGTGTGCCATACCTTTGTTAGACTAGCTAGCTTTACCAAAGATAAATTGTACTGCATTTTCATCTCCTGTCATTTCTCAAAAATCATCGTCGCTTGTTTTGCATAGAACAGAACTGGTATATGTCAAAATTCCTGTTAAAGGCCCTTATGAATATAGCCAACTGTGCTGCACCCGTTACGTTATTTGCTTCATAGAGACCCAATGAAAGTAATTCAAAATCAGCTTTGTCGTTCTTTAAATGTTCAAGCAAGCTGACTGACATGTCATTTATTCTATCTGCAACAGTGTCACTAATTAACGCATTTCTCTAAATGCTCTCTACTTTGTTTCTGAATAAATGACTTCGGATTTAACGAAACTCTTCTTCATAAGATCACATTTATTAAATGATTTGAAATGGCCTGCAATGAAGTTTGACAAAATGTAGCTTGCTTTCACAGCAGACTCACCCCCATTGTTCAGTTAAACAAATATTATTTTTCCATTCAAGTAGCTTGTCATTTCTTGTTTTCCAACGTAATAGTTAAACATTATTTTTATAATTTTATTAGGTGGACAAGCGGGCCGCATGCAAGGTGGTCGCGGGCCGCATGCGGCCCCCGAACACCCAGTTTGACATGCCTGCTTTACTTATTTTAAAGATTAGATGTACTAATACCAACTTCCCAGTACAACTAAGACTATGTACATTTAGTACACATGAAGCAGGTGATGCCTTTCAATATCTGCTTCTGTGTGAGTGTTTTATAGTATACAGACTACGTTAAGTAAACAAGATATTGTTGTTCCATGCCTAATGTTAGTAACAAAATTAGCTGAACTGTTAATCTCTAGATCTGTACAAAATACTGAAAAATCTCAGTGTATTTATAAAGTTAATTCTGCCTTTTTTCAGGTTACAGCTTTAGAATTGTATATTATTTTAATACATAACTTTATAACATTATAGTCATCCTTATTTTCATATTGTATGTTGTTATGTTGATGGTTATAGTTGTAATTACGTGCTAGATAGCAATTGCACTGTGAATCGTGTGATCTGAAATAACCTGCAGAAATAAAGAGCTGAAGATTTTATACAAAGATCTAAATTTATATTGAAGAGCCAAAATCTAGTGACCAAGACAAGCATCAACGGTGAATATTGATCCCCACCTGCTGGCAGAAGCTTTTTAAAGTTGTGTCTGTGTTAGATTTATTTATTATGTAATCGTTATATTCTAGTTGGCAAGAGTTTCTTAAATAGTGCATTCTGTGAATCTCATTGTCAGTAATTATATGGCGGCATTTTTCTTGGCCAATCAAGAGGTGGTCGTTACTTGTAAGTCCACTGGGGGGGTTGTGCATTCCTTTCTTTGTTATTTTATTTTCTAAACTTCGGCCTATAACATGTAGCGAATGGTATTCGTTGATCGGACTTTATTTCAGACCTGAGCGGAGGGATACAATAATGTCAAACCGTTTCGTGTGTTTTTCCAAGATATACAACACGACTTCTCTTGAGTGATTGTTTTATGAGTCTAATATTCTTGGATCTACTTTTTCCTCCTGCTGCTTTGATAACCAAAAATTAAACCAAAGGGGAAAAAACTGTTGATCAGGGTTCAAACACTGACAAAATGTCTCGACACACACATACACTCGCACCATGTAAGAATAGAGGGAAGGGGGTGAGAGGTCATGTCAGTGCGCTAGTTCGGATAGCTGATAGAGTTCAAGGAGATAAATAGTCCCTGATGACGACAAGGATGTTATTGGAGACACCCACCACGCACATATGCAACCCTCGCAGTCAAGTACCTTCAAAGTACCAAGGGCCCCGTTCTCAGGGCCCCCTTTTTCAGTCTTGTTTTTGCTGGACCCAGTTTTACACAAAAAAATGTGCATAGTCGTCAGAGGCGATTGTAAAAAGTACGGATCAAAATAATGCGATAACAATGCTGTGTTTATGTTTGTCTAACTTGCGTCACAGGAAGCTAGGCTTACGGTACAGCCTCAGGCCACTTTTTTTATATATCAAGCTAACAGTGTTGTTTCTTTATACAAGTTTCGCTTTCGAAGCCTCACAGACGGTCAACAGATCTTGTGTGGTACCCCAACGGTTCAACTGACTGTGAAATAGGGTTATAAAGAATGCGTTTTCTTTTTAAAGTATTTTTTAAATGTCTTTATTGTTTACTGTTATAAAGTCAGTTTTTTTATTCCCATTTCTTTTGTTTTCGTTTGTTTTCAAGATATAAAAACGGTCTACACTAATACGAATAAGCAACACGACCCCCGCAAGACCTGGTGCACTCTGACCTCAAACGATCGACTATTGCAAACATGTCGTCCATCATTCAGCACATCCCTTGAAGTGTTTCTGTGTCTGCTTACTCCAAATCGTCGTCTGCTTCCTCGTTTATCAAACAGGAAACAGGATACAAAACTGTATCTTGGGATTCCCCGAGTCGAATGATCATGTAACCCCTAAACCTAACTAGGATCGTGAAAGATATCTATTGAGTCAGTGTCAAATCTACAGTTAACTCTTACAACATACGGGCTCGACCTTGACTTTAGTCTCTTTCCAAACTTTGAAACAAATCTTCACTGACATTCACTAAGGTAGAAGCTAAAACAAATAATAGGGTTAATTAAAATTTCGTGATTTTATGGTCGAACACTGAGTTCATCCAACTCTTTTTTTTTTTTTTTGGGGGGGGGGGACCTGACACTAGTTATGGAAAAGTACATGTGGTTGGTCGTTTTGCTGGCCACGTGACACCATGCTCGTTAACCGTTGGCCAAAGGAACAGATGACCTTAAGATCATCTGCACTGTAGATCGCTGTCTGAAAGGGTAACTGTACTTTTTCACTTTCCTTAAATTCCTTACCATTATAATAGCGTTAAACACTTTAAAAAATATCATCTCCAGAAGCCTTCAACATAATCAAGTTCAATATCAAAGACTCGAAATGTATCCAAATACTTACAATACTATATAAGTTTGTTTTCCAAAAGGGTAAACCTTTTCATATATTACAATTAAAATATAACAATATACACAAATATAAAATATATCGAAATGTTTATTTAAATCTTGTTATTTTAGAGTTTGGATACCGCAATTGACTTTAGATCCCACTATGGATTTTTTTTTAAAGTGTTGTACTAGAGGCTGTCTATCTTTACATTTTGAGTTATGGGTCATTGAAACACCAATACCATTCAGCTGGAGTTATCTGACTAGAGAAGAAGATAAAATAAAAAGGTTTATTTAAGCGTCATTCAGAAGGTCACTACCGTCAGATGTAATCTTCAATGAACGTTGTTTTGGTCAACTTAGCCCTAGGTTTATATCTTGCATTGACGCACACTGACACACACTTTTTGACACTGCACTGACACACACTTGTTTACACTGAACTGAAACACACTTACTTACACAAAAAACTGACACACACTTGCTTACACTGAACTGACACACACTTGCTTACA